>JAXQQM020076081.1:0-132518 GCA_034641835.2 Pinus albicaulis | reverse complement strand
GAAGAGCACTTCAAGGTGCTGTTTTGGGTTGGGTTCGGCAATAGTGTCGTGGTTCAGCCGAAAGCAGCAGTCAGTAGCATTGAGTTCAGCGGAAGCAGAGTACATGGCAGCCAGTCTAGCTAGTTGTGAGGCCATCTGGCTTCGCAAGATGTTGCTTGGCTTATTTGGTCAGCCGTTGAGACCTTCAGTGATATACTGTGATAATCAGAGTTGCATTAAACTCACGGAGAATCCAGTATTTCATGACAGGTCAAAGCATATCGGGATCAAATATCATTTCATCGGAGACTATGTTCAGAAAGGAGCTGTGAAGCTTGAGTATATTCCCACTGATGAGCAGGTTGCAGATATTCTTACCAAAGCCTTACCACGAGGCAAGCATGTCTACTTTAGAGACAAGATGGGTGTGGTGAGGAACACCTTCCTCGGTAAGAGGGAGTGTTGAAATTTGGTACCGGAGGACAGGTGGTTCCCTAAGGCTTTGATCTTTGGCCTAAGGAAAAGTGTCCAAAAGAATTTAATTTTTCTCCTAAAGTGACTTTATAAAGTTATAAAGTCAAATCTAATTTAAAAGTGACTTTAAGTGATAAAGTTATTAAAGTGACTTTATAAAGTTATAAAGTCAAATCTAATTTAAAAGTGACTTTAAGTGATAAAGTTACTAAAGTCTAATTTTAAAATGACTTTAATAAAGTCAATATAAAATTAGAAAGGGAAAAGTGACTTTGGAAATAAAAGACTAAGTGGGTCTTTATTAAAGTGGGGTGAATTAAAAAATAGAAAGTGAGATTTAAATGAGCATTTAATCTCAGCCCTAGATCTCAATCTATTTCAGCCATTGGATTTAGGGATTTCCCAAAAGTCACTTAGGGTTAGGTTAAAGGAGGAAAAGGAGGAAAAGATCATTCATTCTTTCATGAGCAGATTGAGAGAAGGAGAGCAAGAGAGCAAGGGAGATTTCTAGGCAGTGAGGAGAAGGAGGCAGCAGCTTGGCACACTTTCCAAGGCAGCATTTCAACAAGACCGTACAGCTGAGTTAACACAGTGAAAGGCAGAATTTTTGGGCACGATTTTCTAGAAAATGAGGCCGTACAACAAGATTGGGCACAGAAATCGAGGCGGAAGAGGGCTGTTCTGTACAACAAAGTTCTGTTGTGTTTTTGGCACGAAAATCGAGATTTTGGACAGCAGCATTTATTGCTGTTTGCATAGATTTTGAGGAGGCTGTACAACTGCATTTATTGCAGATTTCTGGGCACAAAAATCGAGGACGTACAAAATTTATTGCTGTTCTGTTTTTGCTGTTTGCACATTTTCTGAGGCGGTGGTTAAGCACGGAAAACGAGATAAGTTGTAAAGTCTGTTTGCTGATTTTTTTGCTGAATATTTCTCTCACTGTAAAAAGCATTTTCCAGAAATAAGGAGCTTTCGAACTGGTTTTCCCCAAGAGTTGTAGGGGGTTTTTCCAGGGTCATGTTGACCAAAAATATATGTGTCAAAATGTGTGAATGACTATTTTATGTGTGCTGATATTTATTTCTGCATTTTCCAGCATTCTGTAATTTTTCCAGAATTTGTGTTTTCAGCAAAATTTATTTTCCAGCTTGTTAAATGTATGGATGTGGGAAAGATTTAACTATTTTGGAGTAATAAGGTGAAACTGAAAACCAGGGTGGGAAAATAGAAATTTCTACATTCATCGCGTAACTTTGAAACATTAAAGCTCTAAAAAAATTTACGCGATATGCATGGACCGGCCGGATATGAGCTTTAAAGACTTGACGATGGAGGATGGAGCGCGATGAGGGAAAGTAATCGCGTTTAGTAGTATCAGGTCAAAGCGTGTGTTAGACTTGGTGCGTTATATCTAAAGAATGGATGACCGCACAAAGAGAGCAGGGAAACAGAGGGGTATGTGAAAGGGCAGAGATGATGAGAGCCGTTGGATCCAAAGGGATCAACGGCGGATATCCAATCGCATCGGAGGGAGGAGGGGTCATAAACTCTGAGTTTTAAACTTGCGATTACATCAGGGCTGTTGGATCGGCGGGGAATCAACGGCTGAGATTTGACCCGAGGGGGAAATATGGGAGGCGAATGAGAGGAGCGAGGAGAAATCTGGACCGTAGGATCATGCGGGATGGATGGCTCAGATCAATTCAGGACTCGCCAATCGGTGGAGGTCAAATGCGATGGGATTGGGTGCTGCGACAGTGTGATTATGTGATAGCTGTTGGATCAGAGTGATAGATCAACGGTCTACAAGTAATCAGAGGGGTGAAAGCAGAGCGGTGACAGGGTGTGCTGCGGAACAAGCGCTGACCATCAGATCTTCAAAAGATCAACGGTTCAGAACACGCCCGCGGTCTATAGAGCAAAAGACCTCGCATCAGAGAAAATCAAGCTAACAAAGAAATGTGCTCGCATGACAGCTCCGATTGCGATAAGAGCCCAGGGCCATAGCGCTAGGTTTCGGCTCCCGGTCAAATGGTGGGGAAGTGGTTTAGGGGCTGGCCGAAAGGGGCTTAAGCCTCATATGTAAAATGAGTGTTTTCTAAGCCAAAAAGAGGATTTTTAAGGCTTTAAAGGGTTTTCGGTAGAGGGAATAAGGGGGTTTTAAAACCAAATAAAAGACATTATGAGGTTTTAAAGGGGATTTAGGGAGTTTTAGAGGGTTAATGAAGGAATTAGAGGGGAAAAGGGTGATGAAAACAGAGGCTTTGAGGGAATGAAATAAGGGAAAATGGGGGCCTTTTGAGAATTTTCTTTCACAGACAGTGAGGATTTTTGAGTGGAAACAGCAGTGAGGATTCTTCAAAGGGAAAAAGACACAAGAGGCTTCAAGAATGATATGTTTTTGGAGAAAATGTATTTCTTGAAGGCTCATAAACAATTTAGGCACCTGTTTTCTTGTCAAAAAATTTCATAGGTGGCTAACAGTTGCTCCACATGGGGATGGCATCTTCTTCAAAGTGTCAAGAATTCAGAAAATAATATTTGGAGTAGGCCAGATGCCTAGTAATTGAAACATCCATTTTATTTCTTGGATCAGCTACCACAATCATGAAGACATTATATCAGCAGTAATATTCTCCCAAACAAATACCTACCCATACTATTTTCCTAACATTTTTTCTTCTGGGTGCATTTGGACTTGTAGACCCTTTACATCATCAATTTTTTTACAAACAGGAAAATAAACCTATTCTACTGCTACCCTTATTACTCCATGAGACCAGATTAGACAGTTTTCCTCATAGCTTCTCTACCTAAACTATTATCTGCTAGGATTAAATTGTCTAGCAGATTTCTTCTCTACATTCTAAGACAGAAATTGAAAAACAATCAAGCTAGGATTAGACTGTCTGGCTTGCTGTGGGCCATGGAATAAAGACAAAACTGCTCATGGAATGAAACTTTGCATAAATTAAAAACACTGACTAAACTCTCATAGACTGAGCTTTATTGAACTTCCTACCTACCCTACTTCTACTTGGAAATATCTGATGTTCTAGGTGATACAATAAATCCAATGCAGCCAGTCAAGTAGTAACAAAAAAGGGCAGAAGAACTGACTTCTCATCAGAGACAACCACAGGGTGCCCTGCATGTGGTTCTTCGAAATTGAGGTCACCATAAGTGGTGACCACTCCTAATGAATTCGGCCCCTGCGAAGGATCAATGCTGGAGAATTCAAGCTAATCAGGGCCTCCATTTACTCTGCCACAGGATCAATGAACACATGATGTACAGTTTATTCTTTCAGGCATCCCATGACTGGTAAGCTGTCTGTATCCTGAGCAGCTTTGATTACTGTATCTTCCACTGCGTCTTCAGTGTGGCTCTTGAAAGCCTGATCGTCTTCTTCCTGCTCATCGAAAGTTAGTGGAATATCTTCTTTCTTAGGGGCAGGGATACTTTCCAAAAATGCTCTGGGGTCTCTGAAATGATATGAATTTTCTTGTGAATTCAATATTTCAATCTCAGCTTCATATCTTTCAACCACCAATTCTAGGAAAATTTTCTTGAGCATGGGTTTGAATTTTGAGCTGAGAAGGATAGCCCCAGGAAGGTCCTCCCATTCCATTTCTACCAAGTCCCTTGACATTATATCACAACACTCTGCTATGAAACTTGGATGCATTTCCAAAAATTGTTCAAAGTCTTACATTAGTGAAGTGATTTGGTCTTTAGCATGGATGATGTTGTAATGCGACTGGCCTCCCAGTGGAGTCATTGTGAAAACAAAGATAATCAGTGGCCTATTGATCACCAGTGGAGTCTTTTAATCATTTAGGAACTGTGGAGTTGCCAGGTGGAGGATTTAAGATGTTTGAAGAGATTTTTTATCCACCGCAGTGATTAACCACCAAACCAAGGCTACTATGGACCTCTTTGAGCTTTTATAAGTGTTTAAAGGAGTGTTTAACTCAAATATCTCCCCAGTGGAGTCGCCATTATGTTGGGGTTCCTATGTTTTGGAAGATTTGGCAATACCAAAAGATAAGACAACATCATAACCACTTTGGGATCCTAGGATCTAGCCCTCTTGGATCCGGAGAGGGATCTCTCCATAAAATCAAAGAATGATATATCTTTGAAGCTCAAAATGAGGTATTAGGCTATTTATGAAGCACAAGGGTTGTTTTAAATGATTTGGTTTGTTGTTGGGTTGGAGATCATCAACTGAGAAGGTTGTGGAATGGAAGGAACAAAGTAGTAGGAAGTTTCGGTAAAAGAGGATAGGTCAAGAAAGTGTCATCCATTGGGCTATGGAGTCATGAAAGGGGATTACTTACATAAAAGCTAACCAAGGCTTTCCATAGGGCAAGTGATATATACTAAAGGATCTTTTAGATAGATGGTGGAATGGAACAATAAGGAGTGAAGGTGAAAGAAGGAAAAAAACCCGATTTCTGTCCAGAGATCAGGTCAAATATCATTTAAATCCAGACTTGCTTTGACATACTCAGAGGCAACTCTCAATGAAGGCACAAAGGGTAGCTTAAGATCAGGTTAGAGGTCATTTAACTCCAGGCCTGCTTCAACATAATCTCAAAGGAAAAATAGAGTTAAGATTTAACACAGAACTAGGCCTAAGATCAGAGAAGGAATTTTAACCTTCAATGCTTTTGACACCAGCTCAAAGGGAACTTAGGAAAGCCAAACTGTTGGAAAAGGACCCCAGTGTACAGGGCTCACACTAAATCCCCGGTATCCCAATTCTTCCAGCTTAAACCCAACAATAAAATCTAAGCAACAAACCCCAAATTCACACATTAGTAAGCATGGGCTGGACCAACATCTTTAACTGGTTAAATTACATGAATTTTCCCTTAGATCACTATCAGTAGAAAACATCAAAGACAAGAAGAGCAGTGGTCATTAGGGTACTGTGCAGGGGTATATCCTAAGCCTGATTTACTGATTCTTATCAGAGAAATATGAACAACATGATTAAAATGAAATAAGACAGGAAACATCACCCGTAATATAGACTAGGATCCTGTGAAATTGCTTGATTAATTGATGTGCAAAACAAGTCACATAAACTGAGCTCAATGGCTGATTACAGTCCAAACTTCTCCTCCCAGCCTACTAAATTACAAACCACTCAGCTTCTTTCCCCCAAAACTGTTCTAACAGTCGAATGAATCCCTACAACTAACAACAACAACAACAACCCCCTTTACAATATGTTATGCGGGGTTCTTATAGCAGGATGAATGATAGTAGAAGTAGATGTAAATTAAATTGACTCATTAAGACAGAGTGGAGGCAGAAGGTCGAGCCCACTCTGCTTAATGGCTCTGCATCGATGTATGTACTCTGTAGTATGTTTTGGGAGTCTTTGTCAGGTCGATATTTGACCTCGGATGTGTTCTTTGAAGTCCTTCTGGCTGTTTGGTACTCTAAGTAGCCTTCCGGAAATAAGCAACCGGGATAGAAAGGTCTGTAGGTCTCCATACTGCATAACTGCGGTCCTGACAGTCTTTAAGAAGCTCCTGTCAGTGTACTTAACTGTTTAAGGGCTCGAGGAGGCATGGAGAACTCTATCCAAAGGTGCTATATCTGAGAAAATACATTCTTCTGTTACGTAGAACTGATATGACTTGCTAGTGTGCCTCAATCTTCAAACTACGTCTTCTTTCTTTTGACAAGGATTAGAGCATTAAATCTTCAATCACGGGCTTAAATCCTCTAATCCTCTTTGCTGATACTTTGCCACTGCTATAATGGCCTCTTTGCGCTCTCAGCCACAGTGACTGTTGACTGTAGAGACAGAGTGAATTTTCCACTCAGTAATCCCTGCACAAATGCGATAAACTCATTAGAAAAACCCAGGGAAGTGGTGGAAAAATTCTGTGGAGGCCTGTGGAATGGTGGCAGAATGGGGAATGTAGGCAAAAACGGGTGGAAAACCATCAGAATGGTGAAGAAACGGGGATGGTGAAAGTTCGGTGTAAATAGGGTCGTGAGCCGTTTGATCAGATATGGAAATGGTAATCAACGACCAGGATTTATGAATAGAGGCGTTAATAGTAAGTAAGGTGGAGAATCAAATCCTTTAGTGTAAAACACAAAGGTTTAAAGCTTGGGCGAAATACAAAGGAATAAAGGGGAAAAATGAATGAAGGCGGGGCCTTTGGATGGTGGGACCTGGCGGGCGGAGGGCGATTTATTTTGGGTCGTTGGATTGCAGGAGGCAATCAACGGTGGGGACTGTCAGATGAACTCTGTGGAGATCTGATGGAAGAAGATATATGGTGGGGACGCGATGCGATATGGGTCGTAGATCTGATCAGATGGATGGCAGAGATTGATTATGGAGGTTGCGGGGGCAGCGGGGAGGAATGTGGTTTTAGTTGGAGAAGTGGTTTCAGTTGGAAAATGTACCCGATGTCGCGCGCCGAGTGTTTATAAAATTTCGGTGAAATGCGATACGAATCTCTGCAGAAGACACGTGTCCCCTCAAAAACCGCTTTCATCGCGTAACTTTGAAACATTAAAGCTCAGATAGAATATTTACGCGATATGCATGTGGACCGTCGGATATGAAGTAGAAAGATCAGATGGCGGAGGATGAAGTGCGATGAGGGAAAGTGCACTGGCGTTTGGGTAGTGGTAGGTCAAAGGTGGGTTAGATCCTAGCCGTCAGATCTAAAGAATGGACGGTCAAGATTAAAGAGGGAGCGGGGAAACAGAGGGGTATGTGAAAGGGCAGAGATGATGAGAGCCGTTGGATCCAAAGGGATCAACGGTGGAGATCCAATCACATCGGAGGGAGGCGGGGTCATAAATTCTGAGTTTTAAACTTGTGATTACATCAGGGTTGTTGGATCGGCAGGGAATCAACGACTGAGATTTGACCTGAGGGGGAAATACGGGGGGCGAATGAGCAGAGTGAGGAGAAATCTAGACCATAGGATCATGTGGGATGGATGGCTCAGATCAAATTGGGACTCGCCAATCGGCAGAGGTCAAATGCGATGGGATTGGGCGTTGCGACGGTGTGATTATGCGATAGCCATTGGATCAGAGTGATAGATCAACGGTTTACATGTAATCGAGGGGTTAAAGCAGAGTAGCGACTGGGTGCGCTGCGGAACAAGCGCTGACCATCAGATCTTCAAAAATTAACAGTTCAGAACACGTCTGTGGTCTATAGAGCAGAAGACCTCGCATCGGAGAAAATCAAGCTAACAAAGAAATGTGCTCGCATGACTGCTCTGATTGCGATAAGAGCCCAGGGCCATAGCGCTAGGTTCCAGCTCCTGGTCACATGGTGGGGAAGTGGTTTAGGGGCTGGCCGAAAGGGGCTTAAGCCTCATATGTAAAATGAGTGTTTTCTAAGCCAAAAAGAGGATTTTTAAGGCTTAAAAGGGTTTTCGGTAGAGGGAATAAGGGGGTTTTTTAACCAAATAAAAGACATTATAAGGTTTTAAATGGGATTTAGGGAGGTTTAGAGGGTTAATGAAGGAATTAGAGGGGAAAAGGGTGATGAAAACAGAGGCTTTGAGGGAATGAAATAAGGGAAAATGGGGGCCTTTTGAGCATTTTCTTTCACAGACAGTAAGGCTTTTTGAGTGGAAACAACAGTGAGGATTCTTCAAAGGGAAAAAGACACAGGAGGCTTCAAGAATGATATGTTTTCGGAGGAAATGTATTTCTTGAAGGCTCAGAAAGAATTTAGCCACCTGTTTTCTTGTCAAAAAATTTCATAGGTGGCTAACAAAATGCGCCCAAGAAAAGGAAATAAAAATGCTAGGATAAAGAAGGGTAGGAAAAAAAACTTTTTACAAGTCATTAGAAAGATTTAGTTGGTTTATTTTTTATTAATAACATCCTTTTAAAACACACCATCCCTTCCCCTTCATTTTAACCCTTTCCCTTTTACCAATATCGCTCCTCTTAGTCTAACCATTTCCTCTCCAAAAACTCCTTTCTCCATCCTAAAAACCCTTTTTCCCTAACTAACTCCGCATTTTTTCCTTATTCTAACACATTTCCCTAGCTTAAAAACCTCATTCTCCTTATTAAGGCCCATTTTTAGTATTTATTAAACCCCCTTAGTACATAAACCCTTCCATTTTAATATTATATTAATTCCCATTTAAAATATATCCCTAACCCATTATATACTAAATTCCCACAACATTCTAAATCCATATATTAAACTTCTGATATTATATAGTTTATATATTTCATCATCCCTTTAGATATTATATCCCGATATTCATATATTAACCCATTAGATTTATATTATTTGATTCCATTTTATAAGCCTAACCTCCCATATATCATTAAAACTTTACTTTATATTATACCCCTTTGCATGAAGTTTCCCCGGTCCCACCAAGCATAACCCAACTCAATTGTCAACCGTTTGATCTCTGCCATCGAATCCAACGACTTCTAATTCATTTCGCAACCTCGATAGTAAAAATTTTAAAGTCGAGGGAAGGTTGAAAAATGGGTGGTTTCACAACCCTCTTCCCTACTACGTGGCAACCCCATACTTCATCGCATCCTCCTCCCCAAAACTGCCCACTAGCTTTCCTCGATGCGAAAACCACCAAGTGGTATTCCTGCTCACTACAATTAAAAATACCCTGCTATTTGATAAACCGCTTACCTGTTATGAAACCCAAAACCAATGCATTAAACCATCATGCTACATGTCCATCCTACCATGAGTTAAAACCACCATTTCACCTCCACTGTGCATTGAGCCAATATTATTTCAAAACCCTGTAATTGAGTTATTTCTGCATATTTTCAAATAAAACCAAAGCTATTGATAGCCTGGGATAAACTCTGCAGTCCAGACTCCTTTCATAGGCCTCCATTTTCCATAAAAACATTTTCACCTCTCAGCTAACTATGTTTTCATTAATTATTGATTTATTTTGCAGTTTATTAGCAAAAAAGGAACTTGGATAAATAGTTTAATACTAGTTAAAACCTGTTTACTCCAAGATTTACAAGAAAATGTATTAGAAGGCTTGATCTAGTAGAAAATCATGTGTAGTAATACAACAGAGAAGGGGACCATTCACACAGTCAAAGTTAAACTAGAGGATAAAAATACTTTCACCAACAATAGTGATTTAAAGCAGATGACAGAGAAAGAAGATAAAACAAAGTCAAAAAGCATGCAGATGAAGACAGAATTAAAATATAAATTATATGCAGTTAGCATGAAGACAACATGAGAGACAAGTCAGCTTGAGATAAACAAATAGATTGCAGTAAATCAGAAAAAATAGGGACACCTTTCAATCAGTTGAACGGTGTCATTACATTTCAGCTTCTAGATATTTTATTTCCCATAATAAATCCTGATTAGTTAAACAAGATATTTTGTATTGGTTTTATTATAAATACTTCATAATTTTAAGTATTTAGTGTGTGGATAAATTGTTGAACATTTCTATAGTTGTACTATTATGAACCTAAGGGTGATTGTACCAATTTCAGGTCATCAGACTGGATTAAAGCAATAAAGCATCATATTACAAGATTCATGTGTTGGGCCACTACAGTGAAGTATTTTCACTTGTTTCTTTGTCAATCTATTATGTTTTTCATCAATACTTGTATGTTGTTCTAAATCTAAATGATAAATTAGGAATTGTTATTTCAAAATATGTTAATAGCACTCTGTCTTGAACTGATTATCATTTACATCTTTTCCACTGATATCTAGACTAAGGAACCCTTAATGGCTCCTTAGTTTCAATTGACCTCTTCCTTTTAACTCATTATCTAGATTTAAGAACCCTTAATTGATCTTTTACCCCGATTGAAACCATTTTTATCATCAGCCTTGAAGATCTTAAGTAACTCATCTATCTTTCCCTGTAAACATTTCCCTTTAGACCTTGATCCTGATCTAACTGCTTGACACATTGACTCCATCAACGCAATGGAATACAACCTACATCTATCAATCTGAGTAAGTGATTTCACCACCAAATCAAATCAAAATCCGGAACCAATTTACCCTACATAACTAGCCTAAAATCAATTAAAATCAACAAAGATAAATCATACAGAGAGAGCCCTCTCTAAGCATTAGGAAGGCTAGATCCTAAGGCTTAAAAGTAGTTTTGTGGTTACCTCAGTGACTTCTTTCTTTAACCTTGAGAAATTACTGAGTGATAACACCCAATATCATACTATATGATCCCAATGGAAATATTTTCAAGTGCATTTTTGTAGACATGCGATTCAACTCAAATGCATAAGCTCTTACCCAATGATGAACTCTTTTCTTTGTACCTGTAGCCAACTACAATAACCAAGATTTTGCATTCATATCTTTATTCACACCCAACTTATCCACCAATTTAGGACTAACATAACTATGAATTATATTCATAGTCAATCAAAATAGAAATAACTTGATCACAAAGCTTACTGTCCATATTAATGATAGATTCCTCGTGATCTTCTTGCCTGTTTTCCATGGTTGCATAAATATGAGGAATTCTCTGCCCAACATCCCTAACAGTCTGCACCTCCTGTGTAATATATATCTGAAGCCTACCACCATGATTATGTGGAAAATCTGTCCTAATTTGTTCCTTATCACATGTTCAACGCTACAACCATCCAATACCATCACCTCCATTTTTCTGATATGATCCATGTCCCTTTCTAGATGAATTGAACTTATTTTTCAGTGCCACATTTTCTTTCTCTTCTACATTATGAGGATTTTTTTCTATTCGGTTTCCATTTATCCTTACCTTTATGTTTCCCTTTCCATCCTTATTAATATTAATTCTTACGCATTTCTTGTTAATAGAAATGTTTCAATTTCTCAATAACTTCTTCAAGTGACCAAGGCTCATCATACTCAATCCGATATCTAAATGCTAATAGAAAACCACTGAAAAATCGATGAACTTTCATCTTCTCATATTTAGATACGATACATGCCTCAATAGCTCTAGGGACTTGGTGGTCTACTCTTCATATGCCATTGATCCCATATTCAGTTCATAAAATTATTTAGCCTTATCATCGTAGCACCTTTCTGACGAGTACTTCTTCCTAAAAAGCCCCTTGAATGCATACTAACTCAAATCCCTTGTCCTCATTTCCTTGGACCGCTTCATGTCTTACCACCAAATGTATGCTTTACCCTTCAGGCTAAATATATCAATTATGGCCTTCGTATTATCGATGTACTCATGCAACTCAAAGAAATTTTTCATCCCAAGTATCTAACCATCTGCATCTTCTGGTTTCTTCAAGTCTCTATCAAAAGTAGGTGGCTATTGGGCCAGAATTGTAATCTACGAATAAATTATGCTTCCCTAGACAGGTGTTAGTCTAGAACAACAGGTGAAAGACTATACTACCATTTCTACTAACTTAGAATAGATACACAGAGAGTATTAGATGCTTGCTTGTTTTAGTCTCTTCCAAATGACTCCTTATGTCGCTTTTTCTACAGCTTCAAATTCAAGCGGTTTGTTGGCTGAATGCTTCCTGCAAGAAATAACACTGAAACAACAGAAGATGCAATAATATAGATATCTATTCAAGCTAGCTAGCTAAATCAGTTAAGCATAAACTACATTCATCAACCAAGATCTTACAATATGGAAAATCAAAGTTAACATAGATGCATGTAGGGAAAAACAAGAAGTAATCTTTATTGATGATACAAGGAGAGGTTAAAAACTAGTGACTGATTTGGAGTGACCTTCCAGCATAGTTACCAAGTCTCATCACAGCATAAATCTCTCCAGCAGTAGCTCTACAAACCAAGCTCTCAATTGAAAATTCTCCAACATTTCTCTACTCAAATTCTTCCTTTTTAAACACTTAGATCTGTGTTCAATTTATAGATGAATTGTAGGTTGTTTTGCAATCAATATCTTTCCAAAAATAGACAATACATGTTTCCATTCATGTATATGTCAAATGGACACTTGGATCCAAAGCTTGACACATGTGAACTCTTCTAGAAGGCACTGGCCAAGTGGAGATTCCATAACAATGAGAATTTCGCTCCCAATGTGACCAACACACCTGTGAATGTTGAGAAGTGCTTTGCAGAGCAGCCTTGCATGGGGCTACCTGCATATGCAACACACTTAGGCCCCTTAGAGCCTAAATTTTTGAGCTCTCATATGCTATACAATAAGCTTCAAACCATGGAAATTCTTGCTTGACGAAAGTCTTGCTTGATCTGTCTTGTTTCTTGTCTTAGAGCATGTAGCAACTGAAATGATAGGGAATTATATACCCTTGATCATAGGTCCTGGAGATGATGCCCAGTTAACCAGGTCATTGGGAATGGTGCCCAAATTGACCTATAACAATTCCCCCCTAAAGCATGAGATCCAAATAATAACAACATTTGATTGAGATGCTTTATGATGTGATGAGCCTGGAAACGAAGCGGAATGGTCACCTGCATCAATCTTACAATACATTTCATCATGATATATACTCTATTGATAATAATTGTTGAGGGTAGGCATTCCCATAGTCAGCACATAAAACAATATAATAACATGTACATAATTCAGAAATTCGTCTACATTGGAATGTTGCCCAGATGCAGACACGCCTACAGATATAGGCCCATGTTTGGATGAAAATCTATATGTAAGGTCACCGTATAGATGATGTGTACAAAAATCCTGAAATCACAGTACGGATGGATGAAACTAGATATGGGGTCTTCTTATCTCCTTCACTCGATCATTCGGGTACAAGTCTAGCCATGCAAATATATGATTTGTTGTCGAACATGGAAAGACATTGTTTGATTACCAGCCAATGATGTGAGCTGTTAACAAACACGAGAGAACCACCATTAATGTCAATGGCCCTCAAGGTACTGCAGTACATTTTTTAAGGCGTGAATAGATGATTTGATGTCGAATGCCAAACAAAATATTTCTGTCAAAGGTCTGGAAGCGAGGATCTTGTCGATGTTGTAACAAGCCTCATGGTACTGGAATCTGATGTTTCTAAGTGAAATTCCTGGATATTTATTTGTTGTCAACGGGAAGTCACCTTATTGCAAAACAGGAGTTACTGATTTCGGAGACAAGGGTATGACTTTATATAGCAATTTTCAGGGATGACGGTCATGAAAATGAAGGTTTACGAGTATTGCAGATGGATGAGTTTTTAATCACTGGATGAATTCTCTTGAACATATCAATGACACTATAATGAGTTTCCAGCATTGACCCAAAACTGAAGTGAAGGTATGATGAACCATAGGTGTGAATGAAACGTCAAGATGATTACCCAACACAAACAGTCACGGACATGGAGTGAAAGAAGTGTCATGTTCAAGAGCGACTTGCTACCAAAAAGAAAATTTACTTGCTTTTCCAAAATTTTCCCCGGTCATTTGTCGACTAGTACCTCTTTATTTTTTAACAAGATTGAGGAGGATAACATTTGCTTGATCTATAATTCAACCCTTCGGGTGAATAAAGTATCGCTATTTAATAATTTAATGAGTCTAGAGATGAATGAAACTCGATTCTTGCCATGATCAACAAGCCTGTCGTTATTTTATGTTTTAATGAGCTTAACGACAGTGATAGCCCGGTCCTTTTTCATATTTAGAGAGTCTGAAAAAGAGGACGAAAGAGAACTCCAAAAGTACTTTTTCGTAAATTTGTCTCTCAGATCCAAAAAAGTGTAAAATGATATTTGAGAGAACCTCCTTGGTCATGTTTAACCAAGGTATTCCTTTTTCCTAAATAATACATCTCAGTCCGGAAAAGGGTTAAACTTATACTGAGTAGATATCAATTCATTTCCTTTAACGAGCTCGAAAATTCAAGTGCTCGGCAATCTTTTCACATTATTGGAGTCTGAAAAGAGCTGAAAGAAGACTCCATGGGTTTCTTTTTCGCTATTATCGAAGCTCGAAAAGGAGATAAAAGTGTGCTTCAAATCCATTTTCGTTCTTAAAAAAGCTCGAATAATAAGGAGGAAAAGTATGCTTTGTGGTCAAATCATTCTTTGAATAAATCTGCATGACTAATATGTTCATCAGTTGTATTTCTTGTTCAAAACAACATCAAATGGATTAAAAATACCTGTTTCATGATAAAAGTATAATAAAAACATAGTCATAGAAATAAATATGATTTTCAAACAATTAAATAACTATTAAAAAGAGTTTTACTATTCATTTTTATCATTCAATAGTTACCATTTGAATTTTGGAGCTCTGAACCTGTTTTTGCCCAAGAACTTCAGCTGTGGATTGCGTGCAATTGGTAAGAATGTTTTGAACATGTTTTTTGATTTTCCTAAGTTTTATACAATGTTTTTGTGTTTTTTTTTTCTTTCCAAGACTAAACTAAATGTTTAGTGTAATGCAGATATTGGTCGCGTTCAACTAGTAGAGGAACAAGAGCGTGAGGCAGATGCGCCAGCAGAGAGGGTTGTTGGGAGAGCAGTCCTTCAGGACCTTGATATGGCTGAGACTCTAGCTGAGCTTCAACAACACATAGAGGGATTAACCTTCGGGATTCTGGATTTCCGGCTCGAAGAGTTACCCATGCGACTACAATGACACACTATTGGGGTTCCTAACCATTGGATGCAGTTGCTCCGTAGGATTGCTAGATCTATAGCGTGCTACCATGAGCACAACTAGTTTACTTGTGATTTTTTGCATACATTTTGAGGTCAGATGACCAACATATCTTGGGCACAAATTTTGTAAAAACCTATAACTATCTATCTATGTGTTTCAGAGTTTTTCCTACGTTTAATGCACAATCCAATTCAATGATGCGAATGTTTTCTTCATCTATGTCGCAAATGTCTGTCTAAAACTTGATTAGCTAATGAATCAGTTGAAGTGTTTAGATTTCTGGAAATGTGTTGATATTGAATGAAATCAAAATGTCTTTCCAAAATTCGAACTCTTAGGAAAAATCTAAGAAGTGTTCGATTTCTAACAGAATAAATACTAGTAAGTTGTAGTACCACAATTTGTGAGTCTAACCTTATGATTATGCGGTTAATACCAAATGAAATGGAATCAGAGAGAAGTTCGATCAACGCGCTATACTTAGTGATATTATTCGTTGATCTACTGATACAAATCCCTTGAAAACTCACCAACTCGTCGTTTGGAGTGAAAATGGCCCACGCTACAGAGGATAGATTCTGCGTACTACGACTAGCACCATCAACATATCCAACAAATGGTTTCAAAGATTCAGACATTTGCCATAAAATGTAAAGCAGATTACAAACGTCAAGAAAACTCTCAAAAACAAATTAAGATAGTGAATGCAAATCAACATCATATAAACAATATAATACAAAAAATTACTACGTTCATGATTAAGCATAGTAACGATTCAAATACAAGCCATTTCTAGGCTGTGCCAGTGGAATTCAATCATAATAAACTAACTCGTAGGCATCCTTAGAAAGAACTCTTTTGAAAATATAGGGGCCATGCCATAATGGCTCAAATATCCCTGTACCTATTACATCAGCTTCTTGTTCATAAAGAAGGACCACGTCTCCCTCTGAGTAGATGCGAGGCTGGACATTTCTTTTGTATTACGCCTTTATACATCTCTTATGCGCTTCGTTGGCCAATTGGGCTTCATGACACATTTCATCTAGATGGATGAGGTTAAGGAGACGCGCTTCTTCTTCTGAGGTGTCAGGTAACAAGTCTATCGCGAGTTTTAAGGATGATATTTCACATTGGATTGGTACGGTAGCTTCCAAACCATACACCAATTGAAAAAGAGTAAATCTAGTTGCGTTTCTCACTGAGGTTCGATACGTCCACAAGGCAAAGTATAGGATCAAGTGCCAGTTCCTTTTACGGACTCCAATCATTCATTGAAGCATTCGTTTAAGAATTTTGTTAATAGCCTCAACTTTTCCATTTGATTGTGGATAATAAGGAGTAGAACTATCATGTGACAATCCTAGCTTGGCTGTCAATTCAAACATCATATGGTTGCGAAAATGCTTCCCATGATCCGTAACTATAGCCTATGGGACCCCAAACTGTGCAATAACATGGTTAAAGAAAAACAATGCAGTTGTCTGTCTTGTGCTGTTGAATGTAGGCATTGCTTTGGCCCATTTGGTAAAATAGTCGACTGCGACAATAATATAACCATGCCCCTCGGACGAAGGAGGGTTACAGGTCATGAATTCAATACCCCATTTCGTAAATGGTCCAGCAAAGATAACAGGATGCATTGGCGTTGGCGGCTTGCGTATTTTACGGTAAAAAATCTAGCATGCATGACAAATTCTGAATACGAGGATGCAATCTCGAAAAATAGTGGGCCAAAAGTAACTGGCGCGGAGTATCTTCTGTGCGGTAGCATATCCAGATAAATTTCTACCACAAGCCCCAGCATGGCAATCATTTAACACTTTTTCAGCCTCCTCATGAGTGAGGCACCTCCTTAAAATGGTATCGACACCACGACGATAAAGTGTATCGTTGACTATCAGATAATCTTTGGCTTGGTATTGAATACGTCACTGATCAGAGTGAGAGGTATTAGGTCGAAAAGTTTGGGTTTGGAGATAAATGATGAAATCTCCATACCAGGGATCAGATGATCCGATCAGAAATAAAGACTCATCTGGAATAGATGGTTCTGACATAGTTGCATTACTATCAGAAGGAAGGTCACAGAGAAGCTCAGCCAAAACTAAAGACTTCTTTGACTTGGATTTTATGAATTCCAAATCAAATTCTTGCAAAATGACAAACCATTTTTAATATTTCCCCCCTAGCAATTGACGTGATAAGATGTAAGTCATTGGGTTGCAATCCGAATCTATTGTTGTTTTTCGGAACAGGATATAATGGGGAAATATTTGGACAGCTTGAACGGATTCCAAGGCAATATTTTCTACGTAAGAGTACTTAACTTCCATATCATTGAGATTGTGCTCAAATAATAGATCGGATGTTTAGTTCCATATTCTACTTGGACCAAAACCATAGCAATGGTCTTTTTAGCCATGGCGATATATAGGAAATAATCATTTTGATAATTAGGAGGATACATTAATGATGCTCGGACAAGATGGTCCTTGAAAACATCAAAAGAAGCTTGTGCAACTTGGTCCCAATGGAAGGGAACCCCCTTTTTCAATAATCGAGTAAATCCTTTAGCCATTTCGGTGTAGTTTGGAATGAACCTTCTCAGGAAGTTAGCCTTTCCTTGAAATTTCTGTATTTGAATTAGGTTTGATGGTGCAGGAAAATTAAGAATGGCTTGTACCTTTAGTGGGTCTATTTGAATTCCTTATTTTGAGACTATGAATCCGAGAAATCGACCAGAACCAACACAAAACACACATTTGTGCAGATTGAGGCATATCTTGTAGTGTCGGCAGCGTAAGAAAATGGCTCTCAAATGCATCGGGTGATCAGTCCGATTTTGTGAATGCACTGGTAAATCATTTAGATATGGTTGAACAATGTGCTTGATGTCATTGAAAGCATAATCCATTACTCTCTGAAAATTTTCCCCAGCGTTCTTTAAACCAAACAGAAGTTTCCTATATGCGAATGTACCTCAGGGACATATGAATGTTGTCTTATGCTGGTCATCTGGGTGGATATTGATTTTATTGTAGCTGGAAAATCCATCCATGAACGAAAATATTTCACATCCAGCACAATCTTCAATAATATGGTCGATAAAGGAAGTAGGATAGTTGTCTTTTGGACAAGCCTGATTAACATCCCGACAATCGACGCACACTCTAATGGTTCCTTGTTTTTTCATAACAGGAACGATATTGGAAACCCACTCAGTTAGAGGAACAAGGTAAATGAAACCAGCACGCAAAAGTTTTTCAACTTCTGCTTTGATGGCAATGAATTTCTTCGGATGAATAGGATGAAGCCGTTGACACACCGGTTTGACATCAAGATACATATTAATAGTGGGTTCAACTATACTAGTATTAATGCCTGGCATTTCCTCATAAGACCAAGTGAATACGTCACGAAATTCACGAAAGAGAGAGTGATATGAATCAAGTTCTGATGGAGAACAAGATACACCGACATGAATATTTTCTACAATGCCAGGTTTAGTTGAAATATCGATAGAAATCATTTCTTCGATATTAGATAAATTTCGCTCAGATTCAATTGCATTAATCGGAAAAGAATTTGAAAATAAATTTTGAATGGATGGGTGATATAGTTCACTAAGATTATTTTCTTCATAATTTGAAACATGGGAATGATGATGATAATCTTCCCATGCTTCTCCTTCTGCCATCATAACTTCCAAAATATTTTCATCTATCAAAAATTTTGTGGAAAATGGATCAGATGGAGTACCAAAATCTAATGAACGATCAACCCAAACACTTGGCGACGCTGATTTCAGATTTTCCACCCAAGCCAAATAAATTGATTGCTATTGTAGCTCAATAGGGCTGAGTGGTAAAACATCATCCAACTTAGAAATATCAGAATCACCCATACTCTTCATTAAGCCAGATAGAGTGGAAGAGATAATGTAGCAGGTCTCTATGCTTGCAATTTCTTCTGACGTCGCGGGCGGCGGTAATGCAAAGGTTCCCATAAGAGTGGAATCCTTTAAGAGTCCTACACCAATGTTATGGATTTCTAGTTGGGGTAAGTGAATGAACATAATGCTTCTAGTTACCTGCGAAGCGGAGGAAAAAAAGGATAATTGATTTATGACTGTGATTGTACCTTTATGCGGAAAGGCCATCATTCTAAAATATGTAGAGACAATGGCATTCATTGCATATACCCATGGTCTTCCGAGTAAAATATTATAGTAAAGGGGTCCGTCAACAACCTCAACACCAATACTTACTATTTTTCCACCTAATTCAACTTGCAGGTTATTGATAATACCACAAGGTTTATATTTTCTTCCATCAAAAGCTTTCAACATCGTTGATGATTGCGATAATACCAACGAGCCAAGTGATTTCCAACAGTTTAGAGACATAATGCACGTAGATGCTCCCTCATCAATAATAGTGCAATGAACAAGGTGATTGAGAAAATTTACTTGGATGGAGAATGCCAATTCTGTTGGTAATTGCGGTACATAGCACGTATGATTAAAGATGACAAGATTAGAATCATTCGAATCAATTCCACCAATGGCCGACAATAAAGCCTGCTTCTGGGAGGGAAAATTTTGTAATACCTCAAGAGTAGACATAGCTGAAGGGGATTGAGCCAAATCTTCAACTATATTATAATTTTGTGCAGATCTTGCTCGAGGATTATATGTTGATTTATGAATTACTCCCTTTGGTGGCTTAATTTTCAATTCAGGAATAACATGAGGTGGTACTGATTCATTAGATGGATTCGTTGTCGAGGTAGTAGGTTGATCAGTGGCCGGACTACCATATTATTTATTCCGTGTTGACACCAAAATATCTTGTGAAGGTTTTGTAGTGGATAACATTAACACTTGGGAACTAGGAGCTAGATCCATAGCAACCAAATTTGTGTCCGAAATTGGGAATGGGTCTGTCAACACAGCTGATGCATGAGAAGTCTTGATGATTTTTGAGAATTCAGCATGGTGAGGAAATCCCTAACAAAATTTTCCTCGTTACAAATTATGCATGGATAACAAGGTTTCTGTGGTCTAGACGGTTTATCAGATGATCGTTCCCGCGGGTTAGAAGTTTTCTTTTTCTTTGATTTCCCCTTTTTATTACCTCCTGGTTGCTTATCACTTTTTCCTTTGTCAAAGGACATGGAATTAATTTTGAAAGTAGGAGCAAGATCAGATGCAGTAGGGTGGTGTGTGTTTGCAGTTCCTATCAAGCCGTCTCCGACATGAGAGTCCTTTATTTGATGAGGAACATTGAAATTATATCACAGTGCATTTGGTATTTTCTCATAGAGCATGTGAGACTGAGTATAAATCAAGTCTAAATATTGGGCATGAGCAATAACTTGCTCTTCTGTGACAACGCCACCTTTAGCCACATCCTCAGTTATAGATGGTAACAGGGACTTAATGAACCATTCAACAAGGAGTTGATTGGGAACATATGTCTTAACGATGCCACTCATGAATATGATTAGAAATGTGAGTAGCATTAGTCTGTTTGAAGTTGGTCAACAGTTCCGCTCCAGTTTCGTATCTGATCGGTAACTGGAAATGGGTCAAAAGGACAGTAGCTAAGGTAGTGAAATTATCGAAAGAAGCTCCAGGTAATTCTATGTACCATTTAGCAGCCGAACCTGTCAGCGTACGCTAGAAAAGACGTAATCGAACAGAATCATCATTTATGGAATTTGATGAACACCATAAATGATAAGTCATAACATGAGTTGATGGATCTTCTCCAGGGTTTCCATTGAATTTAGGAATATCGGAGGGTAATTTATGAGGTATCACCGGCCACCAAGGAGCATACTTGATAGGATCATTGGTTAACTGGTTTAAATCTGGTAATTCCAAGGTTGCAACAAAAGGCAACTGTCTATTAAGGTCGGGTTGAGCATAGCCAGGATAAGATGGAATTGCTTGGGAAATAGTTCTTTAAGCATCGACATATGGAATTTTCTACTAGTAACCCAGATAGGGGTTGTTTTTCATAGCAAACGCTCGAGAATTCTGTTGACCAAAACTTGGATATGATACTTGTTGAAATGAAGTTTGAGGGATTTGCGCCTGTGGCTGCAATGGGGTCTGTCCACCAATGTTATAACCCAAATTAGTATAAGTTGGATTCGGTCGATATGTATAAGGTTGAATTTGTGACATCCCATAAAATGGTACACCAGCTTGTGAATAAATGATCCCTGATACAGGTTGTTATAAATTAACCAAGGATTTTGAGTCTGTTGACCCAACATTTGATGATATTGAGTCAAAGAACATGCCTGATAAGGTTGATGTACAATATTTTGATTTTGTAACTGGGGTATAGATGTATTAACAAGCGGTATTGAAGTGGGTGTAATAGGTTGAACTTGTTGATACAAATGTACAACTGTTTGTGCTTGGATAGGCAGAGTGGGCTGCCATTGACAAAAATTCATGTCAACATTAGTTTGACCAAAATGTGACTAAGTACTGTCATATTGGGTGACCAAAGGTTGACCCCCAACATAAGGAGGATAATAAGACGGAAAATATTGTTCCCCGAATGTTGGGAGTCCAGTTGATATGGTACTTAAAGGAATTGACCCATAAGGACTGACTTGATATTTCCCTGATGATGTGTGTAATGCATCAAGTCATTCAGTACTGACTATAGGACTACCAGTTAAAACAGCAGATGATGACATTGGTAAAGACCATGGTCTTGAAGATGTACCAGAGAAAGTGCTAGCTAATGATTTGTAACCTGATGGGATAGAAGGGCCACCATGAAAATATGACTCTGGTGAGGTTGTGAACATTGACGGAGTAGCGAGGGTAGGAGCTGACGTAATTGGAACAGTAGACCCAACCGAAGATGTTGGTTCAGGCATGGTTGTATGACCAAATGTATACTCTCTGAAATCAACGGGAGATTGAATGGCAATGGTATCAACAAAAGAAGAGGGAAACGATTGAGTAAAATACTGGTACAGGTAAAGGTCTCCCCCAAAATGGGTTGGACTTAAAGGTGTATTAGGTTGTGGGATTTATTCAATTGCAATTAAACCAGGAGGAAGAACTTCACCGTCAGGCCCAAAATATATTTTAGACGGTTGACTGTGTGATATAAGAGTTTCAATGGCTACAAAAATTTATGGAGTGACCAAGGTAGGAACAATTTCCGGTTGTTCAGGATTCATATTTTTTGGAAAAGAAGAGACAAGATCTTGATCAATTTGTGATTGAACAACATTGGGTCCAAGAGGTATGGTCTCAGCGATTGAATGGATCGTGACCATGGGTAGCTGTGAAGACTTCGTTTCGACAACAGTAAACAAACCGGGATGTGTAGAAACAATTTGAGCTAAATCTGGTTTAAATGATGATGTTTCGCCAGAGGTATGAATTGTACTTGATTCGGCAGATTGTGATCGCCTTCAACTACCAGAAATAACTTCCGGTGGTAAAGGTGGTTTCAAAGCTAATCTACGCAAACGAAGGGGGGGTAGGATTTTTTTCTTCCACGATTATTGATTTATTTTAACCAAAGAACAAATAAACAAAAAGAGGGTAATGCTAGGCAAAAGGGTTTACCAAGAAACTATGAACTACATAATACCTCCTGGCGAACCAAGAAGTAAGGGCAGGTAATCTCCCCTAATGCTTCGGTGTATCAAAATTTCAGGCTGACTGAATCGGTTCACTATGGATGGATAACACCTAAAATTTGTCCTCCCAAATATACCCGAAGTTACGTGGAGACCCAAGTCCTTATTAGCGTTATCTGATGCGAAACGGCACAGTGAGAGCACCCATTTATACTTATCGTACTGTAACACCGCCCGATATACCCGAGAGTACGTGGACGAGCTACGATATACTTATGTACGTGGAGTGAGGTATCACACTCGGAATGTATTGCATACAAGTTAACTATAACTGCTATGTTTTACGACGTCGAAACATGTCTTTAGCCTAGACCTTCTAAGTGTTATCATTATGGTTCCAATGCGTTGTTAAGTAAATTGAGATTTATTTTATGTTGATCTTGCTTAACAATTTTCCTTTCAGGTTCACGATGATGATGTATATGAAATTCCTAAAATGCAAGTTAAGAATGATAAACAAAATTTCACTTTCAGCATTTTCAATGAATAACCTAGCTACTAAGGGAAGAGAACGCTAATTTGTTTGAAAAAGATCAAATAATTTGTGAGAAAACAAATCAATGAACAAAGACAAAATCAACGAATCACAAACTAAATGCAGATTTCCTAATGTTCCTTTTGCAAAAAACACACAATCGAACATGCAAATGCAAGTTTTTCTTTTCAGTTTCCTTAATTTTATGAATGTATAAAAGAAACTAGGTGCACTAGATCAATAATCGAAATGCTTTTTACTTTTGAGAAACGAAAAATACAAACAACAATTTCTCTATGTATTAAATCTTTCGGTGAAAATCATAATGGAGAAATTTGTGTCGACGCCTTTCGAACCAGTCAGTGTGGTTCATCATCAGGACAAGATACGAAATCTGATCTAGGACTCGGCTTAAATAGATAAAGAAGCTCCAAATAGCCGTTGTACAATAACGGCTAGTTTGACCATAAAAAATAAAAATAAAAATAAAACCATAAATAAAATAAAATAAAAATAAAATATAAAAAATATAAAAAATTAAAAACTGAAAATAAAAATAAATAAAAATAAACAATAAAAACAACATGTAGTTTGACTAAAAATTAAATAAATAAATAAATCAAATAAAAATAAAATCAATAAATAAATCAATAAAAATAAACAATAAAATAAAATTTATTTATTTTTTATTTATTTATTTATTTATTTTTAATTTTTAATTTTGTTTTTTTTAATTAAGAATAAAAAATAAAAATAGTAAGAAATTAATAAATAAATCGATATAAACATAAACATTAAAGTCAATAAAAATGTTAAAAAATAAAAATAAAATTTTTTTTTTTTTAAATATAAAAATAAATAAATAAATATAATTTTATTTATTTATTTATTTATTTTATTATTATTATTATTATTATTATTTAACAATTCAATATATAATTTGAAACTAAATCAATTTCTTTATTTTTATTTATATATATTTATATATATATAATTTTATTTTTATTTTTATTTTTATTTTATTTTTTTATTTTTTTAATTATTATTATTATTATTTTTATTTTTTTTAAGGCAATTAATTTAAAAATTAGATGAAAAACACATAATAAACATAACTATGCTAAAAAATAAATAAAAACTAATTACATAACAAAGAATAACAGAAAGGAAAAAAACAAAATAGGACAAGAGAGGAGAAAACGACGATCCTTAGACAAACAGAAGAGCAAAAACTCTAAAAGCTACGAATGAAGGGCAGGGATCCAACACCTGCTCACACTCCACCCATCATCTCTGTTAAGGTTAATAGGCCTATTTTCAATCTCAAGAGCCTCCCTAAACTTTCGGTGGTGAAAATGGTCCACCTTTGCAATGACCTCAGCATCTTCAATGCAAATGTGATGCTTTGTCTTTTCAGCATGCTCCGCTAAGGCATAGGAGCGAGATCTATTATGCTTTAGGTCAGCATCATGTTCATGAGTTCTTTGACTGATAGATCGACCAGTTTCACCAATATAAGGGGTCCCACAAGAGCACGGAATCAAGTAAACACCCTTACCCTCCTTAGGGCAAATTGGGTCCTTAACCGATCTGAGCGAATTCCTAATCATTCGGAGGGGCTTGAAGGTTGAAGGAACACTATGTTTCCTTAGTATCCTGGTGATCTTATTAGTCGTTCCCTGGATAAAAGGGAGGTGAACACCAGCATACCTGTCATAATTATCATTTTTAACCCTAGGACCTTTTTCCGCTTTTTGGAAAGCTCTACGACATTGAATCTTGCTATAACCATTTTTAAGGAAAACCTTAAAAAGATGAGATTTCTCATCTTCAAGGTGGTTTTCATTAGCGATTCTTAGGGCACGAGTGGCTAAGGTGCTGAGAACCCCTAATTTCTGAGCCGGGAAATGATGAGAGTCCGAATGTAAATACTGCTCAGTATGCGTCTTCTTTCTAAAGACTTGATGAAAAAAAGAGCCTTCTTCATTCCTAGTAATAAGGACATCAAGAAAGGGAAGAATACCATCCACTTCATATTCCATGGTAAACTTAATGGAGTCAGACTGAACATTAAGATGATGAAAGAAAAGAACCAATTTTTCTTTTCCATGTGGCCACACCGCACAGGTGTCGTCCACAAACCGCTTCCAAAGCTTAGGTTCAAAAAATGAGGTGGAGAGGGCTCTAGATTCAAAGTCTTCCATGAAAAGATTAGCCACAACCGGGGACAGGGGGGAACCCATGGCCACACCACAAGTTTGTTCAAATAATTCACCCTCCAAACTAAAGAAAGTCGAGGTAAGACAGATCTCAACTAGATGAGCAGTATCATGATCCGTGACCCGAGATACAACATCAATAGCCTCCTTAATGGGGATGCAAGTGTATAATGAGACAACATCAAAACTGACAAACCTGTCATCTGGGCCCAAAGAGATGCCTTTCAACTCATTGATAAAAGAGGATGAGTCTTTGACAAAAGAGTCGGTGCGCCCTACAAGCGGTTTAAGCTTACTCGCTAAAAATTTAGCAAGCTGATAAGTCGGACCACCTATAGTGTCAACAATAGGTCGAAGGGGGGCCCCATCCTTATGAATCTTAGGAAGACCATAAATCCTATGGGTGCGGGGGTTACTTTCAATTTGCTTTTTACTAAGGGAGCCCAAAGTGCTACTAGATTTTATAGCCAAAGCTACCGCTTTAGAGACTTTTTTAATGGGATTCTTTTCCAACTTCTTGTAACTACCGCTATTAAGAAGATGATCCAACATCTTATTACGGTAATCATCCCTGTTTAAAATAACAGTAGCACCTCCCTTATCTGCCTTAAGAACAACAATGTCTTTGTTATTGTTTAAAGACTTTAAAGCCTCAAACTCCAATTTTCTAAGGTTGCTCTTCGGGGGTTTTTCTTTTCTGAGAACCACGGCACAGTCTTGCCTAATAATATCTTTAGTAGTGTCAAGAAGATCTCTGATCCCGTATTCAATATCACAAATAATGTCCTGAATAGGGATTCTTCTAGGAGCAAGCGCATAATTGAGACCTTTCTCTAACACACTATAAACATGTTTATTAAAAGAAAAACTAGAAAGATTAACAACAGATTTATTCAAAGTGACATAGGTACTGCTATTAGGATTATTAATAACATTATTAAGATTAATGATACTATAATTATCACTAATATTATTATTAACATTATTATTAATATCATCACTAATATTATTATTAACATTATTATTAATATCATTATTAAGATTAATATTATTATAATTGTCAATAATATTATTATTAAAGTTCTCACTATTCAAATTAATGTTATTATAATTATCACTCATATTAATATTAACGTTATGATAATTGTTACTCCAGTAAATAAAATTCTCCTTATTATTATGAAATAAGTTTTTCATATCAATATTCCCATTCAGCAATTTACATTAAGACTCCTTACCTTCAGCATCGCTAGAAACATTACCTTCCACCACGCTGCCAACTAAGCGCTCGTGAAGTTGAATGTCTTTGTACGATGCTCACCATGTCTCCCTCCATCGATTTTAAAGAACCGGACCCTAATCATCCTCGAGACCTGCGGATCTGATTGCAAAGAAGCAAACTGATGTGCGTAAATCTACTTACCTCCATCCGTGACATCTACACGCAGAACTTATTGACACATTGCACATAGATCGAAGAGCCTAGCGATGTCTAATGACAGCTCACCTTCCTTAATTTGGATGAGGAATGAGAACCGAAGCAAACCCATCACTGCAAAGTCTCCTGTTTTGATAAAAATTCCGGTGGCTCCAAGCTGATTTCGAGCATGGACCATCAACCGAACTCAACTTTTGACCAATTACATCAACCCGAGGTGACCCCCAACCTCTTGTGCAAACGCGATCCTCGGTGGATTCAACGCCGAAGCTGTCCTCTGTGGATTCAACGTTGGAGATGGACACGCCTCAACATCATCCACTACACCCTCCTCAGTTACATTCTGACTCTCAAATGCAAATCGATGTTGATGTCGTCCATCATCAAGACCCCCTATGGAAATAGATCTTGACGAGGTAGCCAAACTAGCAGGATGCGCTGAAAATTCCAAATTGAGAATCAACGATCGCAAGGCTCCAACTTGTCCTCCATTAAATTTGCTGTTGGAGGAGTTTTTAATCCCAGCGTTACAAGAAGAATCTTTCGATAATTTAAAGAACTTTGCAGGATGCTTTTTATTCCATAATTCCTCCTATCGAATAGACTTTAAGGCTGAATGGGCATCCACTATCGTCCAAATATCCGCCGGAATTAAGAAAGACAGCTCCAAGTGAGGAGCTAACAACTTCCACAAGATAAAATCGAAGACCCTTCTTACCCTAGAAATCTCAGATCTAATGATGCCGAGGGTTGCTGAAAGAAAAACTTGCTCATTGCTTAAATTTTGGAGGGGATGTTTAATCCTAGCAAAAGAAGGGATAGAAACAAAGTCTCTACATCTTTTCAAGAAGGTCAGATCAGATTTCATCTTAGATACCCGTAAATGTGCCCGCTGAGCGGTAGACTTTAGATACCCAAGGCCCTACGATCGGGGTTTCAATAATAGGGAATTTGACACGCGGAGTCCATAAATTATGTATCAAATATTTCGGTGAAAATCACATTGGAGAAATTTGTGTCGACGCATTTCGAACCAACCAGTGTGGTTCATCATCAGGACAAGATACGAAATCTGATCTAGGACTCAACTTAAATAGATAAAGAAGCTCCAAATAACCGTTGTACAATAACGGCTAGTTTGACCATAAAAAATAAAAAATAACAAAATAAAAATAAAAATAAAACTATAAATAAAATAAAATAAAATAAAATATAAAATATAAAAACTAAACACTAAAAATAAAAATAAACAATAAAAATAACGGCTAGTCTGATCCAAAAATAAATAAATAAATAAAATAAAAAATAAATCAATAAAAATAAACAATAAAAATAAACAATAAATAAAATTTATTTATTTTATTTATTAATTTTTTTTTAATTTTTAATTTTAATTTTAATTTTTTTAAATTTTTTAAAAAAAGAAATTAAAGAATAAAAAATAAAATAGTAAGAAATTAATAAATAAATCAATATAAAAATGAACAATAAAGTCAATTATAAAAATGTTAAATAAATAAAAAATAAAAACAAAAATATTAGGAAAAAATAATAAATAAATAAATAAATAAATATATATATATATATATATATATATATATATATATATATATATATATATATATATATATATATATATATATATATATATATATATATATATATATATATATATATATATATATATTACTTAAACAATTCAATATATAATTTGAAACTAAATCAATTCCTTTATTTTTATTTATTTTTATCTATATATACACATATATATTATTTTATTTTATTTTATTTTTTATTTATCTATTTTTATTATTAATTTTTTTAAGGCAATTAATTAAAAATTAGATGAAAAACACATAATAAACATAACTATGCTTAAAAAATAAATAAAAATTAATTACATAACAAAGAATAACAGAAAGGAAAAAAGCAAAACCAGACAAGAGGGGAGAAAACGACAATCCTCAGACAAACAGAAGAGCAAAAACTCAAAAAGCTACGAATGAAGGGCAAGGGATCCAACACGTGCTCACACTCCACCCATCATCTCTGTTAAGGTTAACAGGCCTCTTTTCAATCTCAAGGGCCTCCCTAAACTTTCGGTGGTGAAAATGGTCCACCTTAGCAATGACCTCAGCATCTTCAATGCAAATGTGATGCTTTGTCTTTTCAGCATGCTCCGCTAAAGTAGAGGAGCGAGATCTATTATGCTTTAGGTCAGCGGCATGTTCATGAATTCTTTGACTGATAGGCCGACCAGTTTCACCAATATAAAGGGTCCCACAAGAGCACGGAATCAAGTACACACCCTTACACTCCTTAGGGAAAATTGGGTCCTTAACCGATCTGAGTGAATTCCTAATCGTGCGGAGGGGCTTGAAGGTTGAAGGAACACTATGTTTCCTTAGTATCCTGGCGATCTTATGAGTCGTTCCCTGGATAAAAGGGAGGTGAGCACCAGTGGAACTATCATAATTATCATTTTTAACCCTAGGACCTTTTTCTGCTTTTTGGAAAGCTCTACGACATTGAATCTTGCTATAACCATTTTTAAGAAACTTACATAACATTAACCAAGGTGGTGTCTTACCGATTCTCGTGGCACGAGTGGCTAAGGAAAAATGAGGATTTCAACAACAATTTCTCCTATAAAGGAAATGAATATTTTACGACAATTTCCTATTTCGAAAGCAAATGATTCTTAATGCGACCATAAAAAATACTTTGAAATCAACTTGTCAATGGTAAAGAAAAACTTTTCTAAACAAACATTGAACAAATTTTCAGCCAAAGGAGGAAGAAGTATATAGAGTCACTGGTCAATTAAGCATCAAACTTTTTAGAATACAACAACAAACATAACTAAAGCAAGTTACAAAGTCAGATTCAAGGGAATTTGGTCCCTTTCAGGAGACAACGCAATCTCCAAAGGGAGATAGTGCTCTTCAACGCAGGTTTGAAAGGGAGACAGTGCTCTGTAAAGTACTGGCCCTAACTAAGGGTGCGTTGGGCGCAGTAGACAAGGAAAAAGACTATTGTTTAGCTCAATGTCTTTGCAAATTAAGCTCTAAAAAAGTCTAATATTTATGTGTAACATCTACTCGGTAGATAATCAAAGAAAATCAGAGACTAAAACACCTAAAACTAAGAGAAATTCTCCCCATTGGAGTCGCTAGTTTATTGGGCCATAATTGTAATCTATAGATAAATTACGATTCCCTAGACAGGTGTTAGTCTAGAACAACAGCTGAAAGACTATACTACCATTTCTCCTAACTCGGAACATATATACAGAGAGGATTGGAGGCTTACTTGTTTCAATCGCTTCCAAATGACTCCTTCTATCGCTTCTGCTACATCTTCAAATTCAAGCGGTTCGTTGGCTGAATGCTTCCTGCAAGAAAGAACACTGATACAACATGAGATGAAATAATATAGATATCTATTCAAGCTAGTTAGCTAAATCAGTTAAGCATAAAATACATTCATCAACCAAGATCTTACAATATGGAAAATCAAAGTTAACATAGATGCATGTAGGGAAAAACAAGAAGTACTCTTTATTGATGATAGACGGAGAGGTTACAACCTAGTGACTAATTTGAAGTGACCTTCCAGCAAAGTTTCCAAGTCTCATCACAACATAAATCTCTCCAGCAGTAGCTCTACAAACCAAGCTCTCAATTGAAAATTCTCCAGCATTTCTCTACTCAAATTCTTCCTTTTCAAACACTTAGATCTGTGTTCAATTTATAGATGAACTGTAGGTTTTTTTGCAATCAATATCTTTCCAAAAATAGGAAAGACATGTTTCCATTCATGTAGATGTCAAATGGACACTTGGATCCCGAAGCTTGACACATGTGAACTCTTCTAGAAGGCACTGGCCAAGTGGAGATTCCGGAACAATGAGAATTTCGCTCCCAATGTGACCAACGCACCTGTGAATGTCAGGAAGTGCTTTGCAGAGTAGCCTTGCATGGGGCTACTTGCATATGAAACACACTTAGGCCCCTTAGAGCCTGTGCTGGTGAGCTCTCATATGCTATACAATAAGCTTCAAACCATGGAAATTCTTGGTTGATAAAAGTCTTGCTTGATCTGTCTTGTTTCTTGTCTTAGAGCATGTAGCAAATGAAATGATAGGGAATGATAGACCCTTGATCATCGGTCCTGGAGATGATGCCCAGTTAACCAGATCATTGGGAATGGTGCCCAAATTGACCTATAACATTGGATTTTCTTTCGTAAATTCATCTGGAAAGTATCCCATGTCACTCCTCCTATAAGGATGGTAACGATGACGATCATAACTCGTATCCGAACTAAAATAGAGTAGTAAAACTTTCCATCACCTCTTCTATCTAGAGTATCCAACAGTATGCCATCTATAATTGTGTCATCTATATCCAACCTGTGTCCACTAGGATACCTACTTCCATATGCCCCATTAGTTCTATCCTCCTTCCCATGTTTGATCTGAGGTTTCCATTGTCACTGCAATTGTGAAAAAATCTAAATGAGTATTTCATTAGCCTCTACTTGTTTCTCTTATGCGTGTATGATTATGTCATTGTATTCCTTACAACTCCTTATTTCTTCCTTCAAGCTTCTCAATGTGTCTTCCAAATTAAAATATTTCCCACCACGCTACTCATCTGATTCATAGGGATAATATTTATAGTCTACCATATTGTTATTCATTTTGATCTCTTTCCTGCAAGGCATAATATGTCAGCGAAATAAAATCACAATAAATCAATATACCTTACTATAAGTCAGGGAGGATAACTCATCTACAAGATCATCCAAATCAACTTAATACATGTAGAAGCATAATCATAACATGATATGGACATATAAAAAAAATTGTGCCAACACATAAACACCATTCAAGCTAGAGTCTAGTCATCATTGCATGACCATATCACTACAAATAACATGTATTCATGCATAACAACATCAACCATACCAATGTACACGGAAAATACACAAGCATAAACACAGACAATACACAAGCATAAACATATACAATAGACAAGCATAAACAAATGTAACCAAGAATAAACGAACAATACCTATGACAACATGTAACAACATATGAAAAAACACACATGGACAATACATGTAAGCACTTGACATGTATAAAAAACATGTAAACAATCATACACTCAAGCTGACACATTCCACAAAAAAAAAAATCCTCTTCCACATGGTGACATAACCATAATCATGACCGACACCATGCATATAAAACAAGCATATAGACTGCAAGGATGATTAACACATGTGCAACTGAGATGAATGGCTGATAAACACAGACCGCCCATCCAGTCGAAGGGGTGAATCATGCTCTGATACCACTCTGTAACACCCTCATCCCACATCTACCCAAGTAACCATCCAATCGGGATAAACATGTGACAAAGAGTTACTATGATCTTATTCAACCTCCTAGGAACCTTAATGAGGTGGAATCGATGGAAACACATCACACATACCTCTCACATCAGCAAAAAAACTCTTAGGAGCCATCCCAACCACTTAGGTAACCAGCCCCTAGGTCCCAGTAAGGTTTTAGACCATAAAAATCCTAGACTCTCCCACAGTATGGGCATGGGTGCATCTAGGAGGCTTTGGATGCTCCCATGGAATAGGCATGCACGCGTCCATGAAATTTTTCCTCAGACCTGTGCAAGCGTCCCCAGGATTTGAGCCACTTTTTGAGGCCCAGAACCCACGTCACTGCCAAAAACTCAATGACAAGTTAAGAAATGAATTATAACAATGAAACAATGATATATTTGCAAAAAAAATGACAAGGCCTAGAATGGAACCCTAATATCCATGACAAGAATTTCTTCAAACATGTCACAAATATGTAATATACATGTTTAACCAATAGATATGAGCAGAGGGGTCTCATACTTATTTGAGAATTTCTAAGAAGCATTGTTCACTTACATCATTAACTGCATTATCATCTATTAGGTCATAAATACATTGCTTATTCATTTTAAAATAAAAACATGAGGAGAGCCATACATCATCACTGTCGGAATACATGCTTATAAATAGCACAATAACAAAAAAAATATCAAGGATACATTAGCCATAGAATCCACATATAAACCAGTACATTTACACATAAAATACAAAGAAATGAACTTGTTATTAATGAATGTGAAAACCAACTGGGGATGGGACTACCACAATCCACCCAACCATAGATTGGGTGAGCCAATTCTCTCTTCAGCCAATCGCTCCCATGCCATATTCCAAACATGAATGTGGGAATCATAACCAACCAAAAAGAACCAAATAAGCATGGATTCTACCAGAGTTATCCACCTACATCGTGAGAAATTTTACTTCCTCCTAGTCTCTTAGGATTTACCATAATCCAAAGTTTGATCCAAGGATCACTAGGCCCTACAACGATACCCACTCTTAAAGTTTTACCATACATCCCATCCTAAGATTACTAGGCCTAACGGAGAGCACCCGCCTCTTTGATTTACCATATATCCCTCCATTCAACACCAATGGTTCCTAGGCCCGTAGAGGCACACAATACCTAGATTTACCGCAACCCATAGTTTGGTTCAAGGGTCACTAGGCAAGTGGCTTTACCGTAATACACATTCTAGTTCAGGGATCACTAGGCCATGAATTTTTCCTTTCATAGATCCACCTCACTTAACTTTTAATCCATTAAAAAATCCATCTCAACTAAACATGAGAACCCATCACCTCAAGGCTATCCAGAAATGGAAAGGATAGGCTAAAAACATTGTCACACCTATAAAAACCCATGTCATGATAGAAAATAACCACATGCAATACAACGCATGATAAAAAATAGCAAGGAAATCACACTTGGAAATATATAGCTACAAATAATATTGTTGTAGTTGCTTTATCCTGATTTTCCTTACTTGCTCCTCCCTTCCTCTTACCTTCTTTGCCTTCCTTGATCCAATGCCAAAGTGATCCAAGAAAAATTTAAGTGTCCAGGAGTGAGAGGGAGAGAGAGAGAGAGAGAATAATGAGAGAGCTCCAAAACTAAACTGAAAAAAGGTACCAACTGATCCTCATAAGCCTTTTTATCAATTAGGCCTCTATTTTCTTATTTTTCCATTATTTTCCTTAATTTTCCTCCTTGCATGTAACATGTGACCTTTAACCTTCCTTTTCTCAATTTCCATTATTTTCATTAATAAATATGCCAAAAATGCCATTTTTTCTTTCCAAAGCCTTTACCATTACCTTTGCCAATTTCCTTAGCCATAATAACTTAAATGAACACCCATTAGGATTTTTTGCCCAACATTCAGCTTGGGATAGTCCCATCAACTGTGGCCATTATTTTTTCCTTTATTGACTTTTATTACATGGAATCTTCACTAGAGTTGTTACGAAACTACTCTCATTGACAACAAACTGTTGATTTGGAGGCCCCCGATCTAGTGATCCTCTACCTCACGCATCACCATACAAGATAATGAAAGGAGAAGGAGAGTGGCTTTGATGAGAAGGATCTTGATATGTAGACCTTTCTATTGGAAACTTGACTAGATTGAGAAGCGGGGGGGGGGAGAATGAGTTTAGTGCATTCATGGACACCTTTTATTTTCTTTTTAAAATTTATCTAAACTATTAAATAAGCAGTATAACACCATATAAAATGTAGATTTAAAATATGAATAACATGTAATATGTGAATAACAATATCAAATAGGAGAATAAAATAAATGTATGGAAAACAGTTATAGGAATTTTATAGGAATCATACATAAAACATTCACAGAACAAGAAAATATCAAACAATAGTATTGAATCCTTCTAGGAAATGTGATAAGATTAAATCAATGGTCCTTCTCAACAAAAAGTGTAGCTATTAGCACCAAATTAAAAATTTATACCTTCTACCAGCATAAAATAAATGTGGGAGATAAACATAACCTGAAAATTCTCAAAAGAATAAGATGAGCCTACCTTCCACCTTGTCACTCTTTTTAATGAATATTTTGTCACCAAACATGTTAGCTTATTGTGCTCATAGAATAGATAATCAGGGGGCAATGATGAAAAAATGGTAACCTATCAAATGAGAACTACAACCTCAAAAAAATAACTCAAGCTAAAATACCACAAAAAAAATGAAAAACAACCCAAAAACGAAAAGTGTTTTAGAAAATTATGTATTACTAAGAACTGGAACACATACAAATATTCGGAAATATAAAAACAGAAAACATATAAAACAAGAGAGACACAGATATATATGTTTCATCCAAATTGGGTTGCTTCCACGGAGAAAGAACCAGTCCTTCATTTATATTATCCAGCGAAATGAAGTGACACAAGCTACAACAGATCCGTTGTAATATCCTCTACTCTCTCACAAAGTCCCCCTTTCTCTTTCTCGCTCAGAATACACATACCACACACAGCCACAATACATTTCTGTCATGTGAACCTAGGGATTTCCTTCTAGGGAAAAAACCCTAAATTAAACATAACTTCTACTGTTAGAGCATCTTCCTAATGAACGACCTAGATTGACAACAAAATTAAAAAATTTTACATCTATTTTTAGCTTCGGGGGCACTAACCCCGAACCCCTACTAAGGGGGGCTCATAAATCATCGTTTCCCCCCTCTAACACCGATCAAACGACGGGTGGCGTTGCCACCCCGTTGAGAACAGAGGTCCAACTCGACGATACATTTAAATAAAGAAGATAACTAGGCTCCACGCCGAATATAGTGTGTATGCTGGAATCATACTTTTTTTGGGGGTAATTTTTCAACATTTTTTAAAGAATAATAGTAAAAAACAAATTATTTTGTGTAAAAAACACCCTAAAATAAAAGTGTCGGTATTGGCATCAATGGATTTTTTTGTTTTGTTTTGGTCGCTAAAATTCAAACAATTTTTAGCAACATTAAAAACAAAATATCATGACTCCAAAAATCATTAAAATTCCAATATTTCTCAACAATACGTTGAAAATAAAATATCACGATTCCAAAAAAATAAAATTTCCAACAATTTTCAACCATAGTGTTGAAGATAAAATATTGCGACTCCAAAAAATCTTAAAAAAGCAACATTTTCCAATTATAGAATTAAAAACAAATATCATGATTATAACAAACCTTATATTTTTAACATATTTCGAGATCAAATATCATGACTAAATTAAATATTAAAAATAAATACCTAAATAAAAAATTCATTATACCAAATGCTAAAAATATAGTTCTTTTAAAATCTTAGCCTAAGACAACTTGACACATTGCAATGAAAAATTAAAAATCAACTATCAAATTGGCACATTGTGGGGGTTTGTTTGACCCATTCCAATTGATATTTAAAAATCAACCATCAAATTAACACATAGTGAAGGCGAACTTGATTCATTGTAACGAAAATTGAAAAATCAACTATCAAATTGACACATATTAGGGTCGGGTTGGTAGTTAAACATCAACACAAATCATATAGCAAAAAAATAAATAAATCAATCAATAAAATAAAATAAAATAAAACAAAACAAAGCAAAAAAAATTAAATCACAACCCAAAAATAATAATAATAGGAAGTAAAAACTAAAATTAAATTAAATTAAAACATTGAAAAAAGAAAAATTTTAAATGAAAAAAAAAATCAAAAATAAAAAAGTCAAATTTAAAAAATTGTATAAAAAAACAAAGAAAACCCCAAAAAATTAAAAAATTAAACATAAAAAATTAAAAAGATAACCAATAAAAGATGAAAATTCAAACTTAAAAAAAAAAATACTAAAAAAAAAATGTTAGAAAACCAAAAAAAATGATAAGAAAATAAAGAAAATTATATATATGCATAAAACATTAAAATATCATAAACCAATTCCCCATAAAACAAGACTAATTTTTATTAATAATAAAATTAAAACGCTCTATCTAGCTAGTTCATGTGAGAAATATTGGCCAAAGTTCAATTTGAAATATTTATATTGTTATAGGAATCATACATAAACAATTAAAGAACAAGAAAAGATCAAATGATAGTAATGAAACCTTCTGGACAATTTGAGAAGATTAAATCAACAATCCTTCTCTGCAAAAATTCCATCTATTAGCACTAGACCTTATATTAGCATAAAATAAATGCAGGAGATAAACATAACTTGAAAAATTCTCAAAAGAATAAGATGATTTTTCCTTTGACCTTGTCACTCCTTTGAACAAATTAGGTGCCACCAAATAGGTTAGCTTCTTGAACTCACAGAACAGATAATCAATGGGAAATGATGAAAAACTTTTAATACTTGTGCATATCGCTCCTTATAGTTTTGGGATTGTTTCCTTCATAATATCCTTTCCCTTATGTATATTCTTGGAACAATTAGGGAGGCTAACTATTTTATTAATTGGCTTTTCTTTATTTAATTTTCTTTTCAATAAGTGTTGTTAACACAGAGGAAGGATAGTTCTAAAGGTTTATAATTTTAAAGTTTATTAATTTTCATTAATTTTTGATAAGTGCCCCCTCCCTTTTTGTCTCATTTACTTAACACCACCTTGTGACTCTCGACATTAGCATAAATGAAATCATCAAAATATAGAGAAAATGGATCATATATCTCCTAGCATGTATGTAACAACAATAGATAAAAACTAATGACAATATATCAAATGCTTTGTGCCTCCCAATGAAATTTATGTAGGAACAACCAATGAAAAAAAATCAATAGAATAAATAAAAGAAACAAGCCATTCTCATATGTGATGCATTGACTGAGCTCACAAAACAATAACCATTAAAACGTGTTTGCCTCTTGATAAGAATGGAAAATATTTGGAGAGCATATACATTATATTTTCAATGCAATGCATAATGTAACACCCTCTTCCCACATCTACCCAGGTAACCGGCCAAGCAAGGTAAACATGTGACGAGAGACTAACAATATGAGATTCAACCTCCTAGATGACCTTGAGGAAGTGGAACCAATGGAAACATGACAAACACACCTTACACAACATCAATAAAATCCCTAGGAGGTAACCCAACCTTCCAGGCCCCTGACCCCTGAGGGAGACTGAGTTTTGTCCCTTTCGGGCCATAGTCGCAGGCATTCCAAGGCAAAGTAGTGGCTAGGAGCCTATAGTCATAGGAAGAACACATCAAGCATGTGGCCAGGGCCCCAATTGGTCAATTATGTGCCTGCAAATCTAGGATTTGTGCCACCTTTCAACCCCAGAGCCCAAATCACTATCCAGAACTTCATGAAACTTTAGGAGATGATAAATAACATTAAAAAAAGTTACGGAAGAAATATCATCATCAGGAACTCATCCGGAGCCCTCCTAGCCATGACATGAATTTTGTCAAACATATCATAACCATTGAATCTACAAGTGTAAACAACACATTTAAACATAGGTTTCTCATACTTATCTGAGAATCGCTAAGAATAATTTATCCCTTACATCATAAGATTAAATACAATATATTTGACCATAGATAAATTTTACATTCATTTACAAGTAAAAAAATGGATAGATTCATACATCATCACTGATAAAATACATGCTTATAAACAACATAATAACAACAAAAATACCATGGATACAACATCAATAAAATCCACATAATAAGTGGTGCAATTATACATCAAATACCAAAGGAATGAGCTTCTCATTAATGAGTGTAAAAACCAACCAGAGATGGGAAATCCACGTTCCACCCGAACATAGCTTGGTCGAGCCAAACCACTCTTCATCCAATCACTCATGTGCCATATTCCAAGAATGAATTTGGAACTCATAACCAACCAAAAAGAAACCAAACAAGCATGAATGCTATCGTAGTTCGTCGCCTACACCGTGAGTAATTTTATTGCCTCCTAGCCTCTTAGGCTTTACCGCAATCCACAGTCTGAATCAAGGATCACTAGGCCCTAAATTGAGACATACTCTCCAGGATTTAACGTACATCCCATCCCGAGACTACTAGGCCAAAATGGAGAGTACCCACCTCTCAGGATTTACCGCAATCCATCCTGGATCACTAGGCACTAAATCGAGGTAATCCACCTCTAGGCTTTATCATATCTCGCCATTCACAGACAAATATTCTTAGGCCCACTGAGGCAACATGCTATCTGGATTTACCACAACCCACAGTCTAGTTCAGGTGTTAGTAGGACATGTGTTATATCAATTCGGAGATCCACCTCACTCAGCTTTGAATCCAATCTGACAATCCAGCTCAACCAAATTATGAGAACCCATCTCATCAAGGTTATTTGGAAATGGAAAGGCTAGGATGAATACATTGTAACACCTGGAAAAACCCATGCCAAGATAGAAAATAGCCACATGCAATACCATACATGCCAAATCTAGCAAGGAAATCATACATGCAAATCAATACCTACCAAGAATCATGTTGTAGTTGCTTGATTCCTACTCCTCCTTGCTTGCTTCCTCCTTCTTCCTACTTTCTTTCCTTTCTTGCTCAAAATGCCCAAATGCTCCAAAAAATCAAAGTGTCCAAGAGTGAGAGTGAGAGATAGAATAATGAGAGAGCTTCAAAAATGAACTGACAAAATGACCATCTGATCCTCAAAAGAATTTTTATAGAAGAGGCCACTATTTTCTTCATTTTCCATTATTTTCTTTTGATTTCCTCCTCACATGCAACTTGTGACCTTTCATCTCCCTTTTCTCCTAATTTCCATCATTTTTCATAAATAATTGTACCAAAAATATTTTTTCCTCTCTAAATTCCTTTTCCTTTTACTTTTCGAATTTCCTTTGTCCCATCAACCGCGGTTATTATTTTTAACTTTATTACATGGAATTTTCACCAGGGTTGTTACAAAACCCTCCCCCTTGGGGGACACCATCCTCGGTGTTCAATCAGACATATACCTCAGTAGACCGCTGGAAGACAGCATACTGCTCATGGAGCTTTATATTATAGTTGTATGCAGTATTTACAATGATCACCCTGCTAAAAAGAAACCCATCATGAAAACACAACAACATGACATCATAGGAAAGATAACTATACTAACATGACACCCATACCACTTATTGGATCTTGTTAGCATAAAATATTTTAGAAGGTGTACCAAAAAGGATTTACCTAAGAAACGAGTGATTAATGACCCTAAAAATAGATATGCTCATCTAATTCTTCAAATATGCAACAGAAAGTTAGAAGAAACCTACAAAATAATAGATTTGTGCAACAAAATATATTAAATAGAAAATATATTACCTAATGTAAAACCCCATACCATGGACAAACAAATTTAAAATAATGAATGATATTATGATTACTATGTTACACTTGGTGAAGGATACGCATATGATGGTTATAGGTCCCCCTTAAATGGGATGGGTCCTTTGGTTTTCCTCTATGCTTCAATTCTTTGGATCTTTCTCTCTCTTTGGTGTGTGAAACACAAAAAAATGTGTTGAACTCAAATGGAGTTTGATTGCAAAAATAATATAATAACGACGATGATAGATGGAAAACCCTCTTATTTATAACAAAATATTGGGTTATTCTCGAAAATGGGAAATAATAAAATATTATTAACAATAATCTAGATCTAATCACTTGGAATGTTTTATTATGTTTTTGGAGGGAAAAGATATTTAAATTGGTTAAATAATTTTATTTAGAGATAATAAACAAATAAATTATTTATTTATTATTTCGAGGATGTGGTTAAAGAATAATAAAAAATAAAGATTAGTTTAATCAATCCTGAGTGACTTCGTGAAATTTGACAGGTAATATGAACTAAATAATGATTTAATTAATGATTCCTAAAGAAATAATAATAATAATAAATGATTTATTTAATTATTTCTCATGATTGGGTCAAATGTGACAAAGAATATTAACTAAATAATGATTTAATTAATTATTCCTAGAGGAAAATAAAAAAAGTAATGATTTATTTAATTATTCCACATGGGGTTTCTTGTTTTTTTTAGAAATAATTTAATAAAATGTGGTTTATCAAGTTATTTCCTATATTGAAAACAATTTTACTATGGTAAAATTGGTCTTACATGGTGTATTTTGATCCACCTAGTTAGAAATGGCTAGGTGATCATTTTTTGGTGATAACAGATTTCCCCCAACGTACGGGAATTAGGAGCAAATCATATGACTAAAAGACGTTGTAAGAAAAAAATCACTAGACACCAAAGGGGAGTCCGTTGTGAAACCAGCTCCAAAAATAGAAGAAAAGAGATATCAACGCCTTAGAAACAAGCCACTTCGAGGGGGAAACCTCCAATACATTACATGAATGAACAATTCTTGGATGATACAAATGAAAAAACCTCCTTTCTATATATACAAGTCCATGGGGCCACAATGAAACCCTAGCTGACCTAACAATAATAATGTAAGGGCACAATAATAACAATATGGGCGTTACAGGAGTACAAAAATAACAATAAGGGGGGATATACTAACATAATAAGGGACTACACTATTAATATAGGGACTTAACATGCCCCTCTCCTTCAAACAAGTGTTGTCCTCAACGCTTGATTATTTCTTGTTGCTTTTGTATACAATTCTCATCCTCCCATGTAGAATCTTCTACAGGAAAGATCTTCAACTTACTAAGATACTCTAAAATTTATCGTACTTGTCGAGTTCTTGTTTTTGTGACTGCTTCAGAACTTCTTTTGATGTGATGTTGATCTTCCTATTGTTTCATTAGATTCTACACCAAAGTTAGGTTATCCTTTGAGAGTTGGAGAACTTGTTGTTGATGCTCGATGTGATCTTCCACTAATTTATCATCCATATTAGCTTCCATGCCCACTTCCATGCCATCCATCTTAGCTTCCAAACCATTCAACTTAGCTTCCACGCCTTTCTTCAAACCATCCATCTTAGTTTCCACACCTTTCTTCAAAACTTCCATTTCATTTTTTGTTTCTCTTTGTGATAGCGAAATTTGGTGCACTTGCTCTTGTAATTTTGATATCTCATGTTGTGTTTCTTCGTCTTCATGAGTCACAGCGGAGCCTTCTAAAGGCTTAATTGGTGTTGAATTATTTTGACGGGGCATTTTAGAACCCAATAATGATATCTATTCTTCAATATGCCCTTGGAATAAATTCAAACTATTTTTTTTCAAATGAGACATATGTCATTCGAAAAAAATACACATTTTTCTTGCTTTTGAGGAGCTTGATATTGAAATTGAATTATCTCTATGATTTCAAATTTTCAATATATGAAATTAAGCCATAAATTAGCCCTCTGAATCTTATTTTGAATGCCACAGGTCTGACCTGATTTGGATTTTTCAAGGCAAAGCTATGCCCAATCTCCCACAATGACCTAATTATGGACTAGTTCAATAGAGCGAAATTGTATGACTTGCCACACGTCATTATTTCCTCCTTTGGCTCTAAAATTGATAGACAGAAAACTACATTCCGTGTGCTTGCGGCCACTTTTTATAGCATCCCAATTCGATGCTCATAGAGAGAGCTATGAATAGTTTCCCACGATCACCTCTTTGAGATGAAATTCAGAAGCCTAAAAAAGCCCTAACTTACACAGATCATATCTCTACAAATATTGAGAACCAAGATCTGAAATTTTTCGACACTTTTCTTCAAGATTTCATATTCACACTCTACAAATTTTAGCTTCTGAACCTTTGTAGAAAAACAGTTATAGAGAAAATACCACGATGACCTGTTTAGGTTAAATTTAGGAGCCTACAAAATGACCTAACTTCCACAGATCATATCTCCGCAAATATTGCGAAACAAGCTCTGAAAGTTTAAGAAGATGTTCCTCTAGCTTTTGGCTTTGCACTGTAAAAATTTCAGCTTCTGACCCTTCGTAGAAAAAATGTTTTAGCGAAAATTCCACGATGACCTGTTTGGAGCAGTGAAACCCTAGAATCCCAAAGCTCTGATACCAAATGTTGTGAAACCAGCTCCAAAAATAGAAGAAAAGAGATATCAACACCTTAGAAACAAGCCACTTCGAGGGGTAAACCTCCAATACATTACATGAATGAACAATTCTTGGATGATACAAATGACAAAACCTCCTTTCTATATATAGGAGTCCATGGGCCACAATGTAATCCTAGTGGGGCCACAATGAAACCGTAGCCAACCTAACAATAATAATGTAAGGGCATAATAATAAAAATATGGGGGTTACAGGGGTACAAAAATAACAATAAGGGGGGATACACTAACATAATAAGGGACTACACTATTAATATAGGGACTTAACAGAGTCAGAGAGAAAAATAGACATAACTGAAGCGAAGCGAGGAAGGAAATACATAGAGGGGGCGAGACCTACCAACTGATATAAGTCTCCTTTTATTTTTGAGTACATGATCTCAATGAGGTGGGGGATGCATACCCATACCCATTGATATAACTGAGTACAGAGAATAATGATGAGCCCATCAATGTGGGAGTGAGATACAAAGTACATGATACATGATACATGACATGCTAGCATCAATGAGACATAAAATACTACAATGGATCCCATATACATAATGTGCCTGGAAAATGATAAGCTAGGACTGAATAAAATAACATCTAAGTGCATGAAATGCCCCTCCATGTGACATGGGGAGGAGGAACCACAACCAAAGAAGCCCGATGAGCACAAAATGGCTCTGAAGATTTGAATGGATCATCCGATTGAGACATGCATGTTGTGGACACTGCAAGCAGCTGGAACCGAACCCATCAAATATGCGGAATTACATCTAAGGCTGGAGCATAATCTAAGGCCATCCGAGCATGTGGGGGGCTACCTAAAGGGCCACCCCCTCATGAGGTCTGGAGCATCTCACACACATCTAGGAATCAATGGTACAAGTTGCAAGATCATCAGACCATCAAGTGTATGATTCTCAACCGTGCGATAATGAGCCGGGGTCGACCACTTGAGAAAAAACCAAGTCAGAGGAAAATTATGATTCCCTTTTCTTGATCCGAGGTACCCAAAAATTATGAAAGTTGGAACCAAGGTACACCTCCCCCTAGGTTGTTTTCTAGAATGAATGTGCTGAGGTTGAAAAAATAGGGACATCATAGTTGAGGAAATGAGGAATCCTCAACTAAGGCACGAGGGAATATATTAAAGTGACTGGTGGATTGACACCAGATATAATTATGGAAGGAGGGAAACTGAGAGGAATATTGACGACTTCCCTTGTCACAGGATAAAATGCATGGTTGACCTGGAAACAACTGAATCGATTCTAGAGGGGATGATAATAGAAAATATACATGGAGGCAAAAAATGGGAAACAAAAGATGAATGTGATGCAAAGATGGATGGAGTATTGTAACAATACATAATGGGGACTCAAAAGAGACTTTATGAATGCAAGTATGACTCATCTTGGATGCTTTGAACAAGGGTGACGTGATGATGTTGGCATATCGGAGAAGCTGAGGGGGCCATAAAAACATGAGTAAATAATGGTTACTCATGAAGCCTTTGGCCCTCAAGATTTCACAAGATGTGGATGTCACGGTTAAGCAGTTGAACCAGACTCTAGAGAGTGTCACCACCACGATGGAAGGCCCGATTTTAGAAATGTTGGTCAACATCACATAGAATGTCGTTGCTCAGAGTGAAGGCATGCTACCTCCATTAGCCAAGGCGATCAAATTGTTGTAGGCATAGGTGGAGAAACCACCATCTCAGTGACTCGGGACGAGTCACAAGATTGTGTTGGGGCACTGTTGGAACAGGGTCCCCCAAAAAGCTGCGATTTTGTATATGTTTTGTATATTTTGGTATTAATTATTCTAGCACAGGGGTTTTGGGGTGGGTCAAAGCCACTAATGCATTGTAATGGGTCAAGGGTAGACCAAGAGTCTGCAAACCACGGGTTGCAGACCATTGGATGCATAGGCTAAATCAGTATAAATAGATGAACCTTTTTGAGTCATAGGTAGAGAAGAATAGAGATTGATGATAGTTGCGAAGTGTTAGATCTATTTGGGTTGCTAGGGTAAGGATTCCTGTTGGCTGTGTGCACAAAGATCCTTAGTCCTGCTGTGTGCGGACCCTACTAGCTATGTGCGCAGGCTGTGTTGGATTGTATTGGGTTTTGGATGCTAATATATGCAAATCTGGTTAGAGTATCTCTGCGTTATCTGAGTTTATGTATTAATATCGATGTGAACTATTGGATCTATGGTTGGCTATCTGTTGTTGCTATGAACCTGTCTTTGTTATAATACGAAGTATTCCTGTGATATATTGTTTATGCGTTTATGATATTACTTGTGATATTGATGGTGTGAAGGCGCTGATTTAATCTATGACATATTAACCCTAGTAACTGTGGACTGTAATTGATTAGTGAACCTGCGAATAGATTTTCTTTATAGCTATGAAAATATCCTTGTTCCTATTATATGAATCTATGATCTATTGATCACTGTGATTATAGTTGTTGTACTGATAGATCGGTGTTACGCATGTGGATGTGAAGGTAGTTAGTAGATATGAACTCTACGATATAATCCTGTAACTAGATCTGTTAAATGCAAAGCTGATAAGCTGGGAACGCAGCTTTGCTTGACTTACCTGCTCTCTCTCAAGGTGCGGAAACCTAGTTCCAACACCCTCCCATACTGCTTTGGGTGAGACTTTGGCCTGCGCAAGCAGGTCACTGCTGAAAGGGACAGTAGTGTAGGGGTTTTTTGGCAAACCTTAACCTCCAAACCTGGGTTAGGACCCCTTAAGCCAACAGGAACTAGCCAAATGCCACAGCCCAGCACCAGGGTGATCAACCCAAGAAGAAAAAGGCTATTCTTATGAATAAGCCTTGTGCATGTTGTGGTGTGTATGTCTATTATACAAATTATTACCCCCTCTTACCCCAGATGTATCAAATGTGGGATGCCCAAGCAGCTTCTTGAGAAATTAGTCCATAATGAGGCTTCCTCATACCACTGCTCCACCTCAACTAGCTATGCTAACTAATCCTTTCCCTCAGAAAGGATACCTCATTGCCTAACCTCCACAAGGTCAAGTAGCCCCTCCATCTCATTAGTCTGGTCACCTTGATTACCATATTATCATGATGAAATCTGACAAGGTCAATACCGCCAAATTCAACCTCCAGATCCAATCGCGCCAATATGGCAAGAACCTTGCTACGTCTGCAAGCAAGTCCCAAAACAAAGTTTCCACTGAGTCTATTCTGAAACCAAATGATCCCTTAAATATCCATTAGCCTAAGGCAGAGGTCATACCCAAGATCCCGAAAGGGCCATTGCATCATAATGTTGCTTCAACCAAAGCTACCCACAAATACAATATAGTAGATGACTTGGCAAAGTCTCCTGCCGCCATGTCAATTCTGGAAGTTCTCCAAACGTGCCCATCCCAATGGAAAGCTCTACTATCTTCTCTAGGAATTTTGGATCCTTCAAATGATCTCTTGATCGTCTTTCATGTTGAAAAGTTAGAGCATCCTTCTCTCCCCTCATGAGTTTCTTTCCAAATACTAGTCTCCATTAGAAAATCCATTGTCCAGCGGTGTATCATAGATGAAGGTGCATCCACATGTGTGATGTCTGCTAGTGTTTGGTAAAAACTCAGGTCACATGATCTGTCCCCATCGACCATCACTTTATGTGCATGGGGCGATCACCCTTCACAGCCTCTTGGCATGTATCACAATTATCCTGTCACAGTTGTGGGAAAGACTGCTTGTATTGACATAAAATTCATGAATTACCCCTTAGAGTAAAATATTATTTTGGGTCATAGCTACACTTATGCGATGTCAGCTGTCACAACTTCGGTTCACTGTAAGATGTTATTTCCCCATAATGGAAAGATCATCACCATCGATCAATTAAAATATTATGATCCGAAGTCTCAAACGTCGCCCCATTCTACCATCTCGTCGATGACTGACAATCAACCTATCTTGCCTCTCACCAATTTGGCTCTAGGAGTCTATAAATATACCACATTTCTTGGTGCATACTATGGTCCAAAACCTACCCCTTCTGAGCCAATCTCGTCCAATGTTTGCATGTTGGAAGCTTCATGGGCTGCTCACAAGTGGCCTGGTACCCACATCCAACAACCAACGCCTTCAAAACCTGCTGTTGTAGACTTGAAATAGCCATTAGGATCAAATCCTCAAGGACCTTCTCCTTCTGCTAGTGTCTATCCTCATCCTTTTCAACGAGGAACAGTTCCCCTAGGCCTTAACCATCCGGGAGCCATTCTACCAGGACATTATCCTACAGGTATATGTCATTTTTCGCTCCCCCATCTGGAGTATTTCAGTTACTATGATTGAGTTTACCAAAGATGACGCTGGGGATCCATGTTTGGTACATCGATCCCCAAGAAAAAACTCCACCAGACCAAATCATACCATATACTACTTTGACCCCGGTCCAACTGGTCGCTATGACCCCTTCCTTTTCTTTAGTTCCACAACAACCTCAATAGGAACCCACTCCTTTTTTGGTGAGGGGGGTAAAGCCAAAAAGAAGGAACCTAAGGATGAGGCTCTCCAAACAACTCCATCTCCACCTAAGCTTCCAAAACCTACTCCACCATGTGCTTTGTGTGATTTTGTTAGGCATGCCACAAATAATTGTCCTCAACTCCCTCATCTCAAATCTGTGGTCGATGATACATTTCCTGACTCTAACATCAAGAGGTCCATGTTACCTTACATGAGTCTGCCAAGAAAAACAAGTCGTTACGCACAAACCACCCATGAGATTTGTGTGATAATTATGGCCACTATTCTCACCGTTGTCCTCGTCTCAAAGACTTTCATGATACCATTCATGCCGCTTCATGAAATAGAGGTTGCTCGTAGTGGATAATCTACTCCTCTACTTGAAAATTGAATCTCCACCATTACACCAGAACTGGAGGACTCTAATGCACCCATTGTGATCCCTCCCCCTAATGTCAAGATGACGAACCAATCAGTCACTATTCTCTATCTGTCATCATCCATGAGATCCTCGAAGGAAGACACATATGGGGTTCCCCATAGTGTTTCTGTTGAACCTCCCTTGTTAAACACCCTAGTCTAACCATCGGTAGATGTGCCATCTACTATTTATTCATCTATCCTTGGTGATGATGCGTATGTGAACAATATCTCTCATGATGATGCGCCAGGTAGCTCTGCCACATCAAGTGGTCCCCCTTCCTCCATTTCTCCCATATTCCATTCAGATGAAGACATCATGGAAGCCATGACCACCACTGATTTTCCTTGGGATGATATGCACCATCATGCATACTTCCTTCCAAAAAAAATCATGACCAATATGTTGTGGAGTCTAAAGAATTCATTCATGGTGAAGTCAATTGGTTTAGAAATCTGATTCGTGCACTAGATGCTTTTGAAGAAGGAAACATGGCTAATATCTGTCCTACCATTAATATTAATATTTTCGATAAACCAGGGGCAAAAGAAAACATTACCTTGGGGGAACATTGCACCCCAGAAGAAATTGATGCTTACACCAAGCTATTCAATGAATTTTGTGATTTTTTTGTCTGGTCTTATTCTGAAATTTTGAGACTTGATCCCTCCATTATTGAACACCATATTGACACATGGCCTGATGCTATTCCTGGCTGTCAAAAACTGAGACCCAACAATCCTTCCATACATGAGGCTATCAAAGCTGAAATTGATAAGCTCAAGCAAGATGGATTTATCTATCCCATTGAATACACCACATGGTTGTCAAATCTTGTTCCCATTTTTAAAAAACATGGCACCATTCATGTCTGCATTGACTTTCACAACCTGAACAAAGCTTGTCCCAAACACAAATTCCCGACACCATTTATTGACCAAATCATTAATGAATGTGTGGGGCATGAGCTTCTATCATTCATGGATGGATTCTTTGGATACAACCAAATAACTATTCGTCGTGTTGATCAGCTTAAAACTGCGTTCATTAGTCCATGGGAAAGTGTTTCTTATAGGGTCATGCCTTTCAGTTTAAATAATTCCGGAGCCACTTTTAAGCAAGCCATGTCTTACTGCTTCCGTGACTTGGTTCATATTATCCTTTCTTACCTTGATGACCTCACTACTCGTTCTAGGCTTCAGGCGCAACACATTCATGATTTGCATACCATTTTCCTCAGATGTCACAAGTATAATATCTACCTTAACTCGCTAAAATGTGTCTTTTACATTCCTATCAACCATATCTTGGGCTTCATAGTGTCCAAAGAGGGTATAAATCTTGATCCTCTCTAAGTTCAAGCCATTATTTAACTACCCCCCCCCCCCCCCTCACACTTTGCACCAATTACAAAGCCTTCAAGGAAAAGCCAACTTCCTTTGTCAGTTCATACTTGAATATGCCACCACCACACATGGGGTTCTTAAACTCCTTCGATATAGCATTCCATTTGTTTGAGATGATTATTCTCAATAGTATTTCAATGCCCTGAAATGTGCTCTCACTTTTTCTCCCTTGATTAGTCCACCTAACTTTGATAGGGACTCCATCCTGTATATCTCAGCTTCTGCTCATTCGATCGTTGGGTTCCTCATCTAGGAATATGCTGCCAGAATTGAGCATGTCATATATTATGTTAGTAAGAACTTGTTGGGCACCCTGTGTCCTATTTTCACGAAGAGAATTTGGTGTTGTTCGTTGTGTTCTCAGTCCAAAAACTTTGTTATTATATCCTTATGCATACCACCAAGGTCGTGACCAATTCTAACCCAATGGATTTCCTGTTAAGTCGACAAATCATGAATGGGAATAATTATTATTGGATCGTTATCCCCCAAGAATTCAATCTTGAATTCGTCACACCAAAGAGTAAGAAAGGTTTGGCACTTGCCAAAATTATTTCTGAATTGCCTACCTGTGTGTGTGATCTGTCGATTAATGATTATTTACCTGATGAAAATTTGTTTAACATTACCTAAGATGATCCTTGATATGGAAAGATCCTTACATATCTTCAAACCCAGAAATCCCCCCCCCCCCCCATCTTAATCATGATCATAAATGATGTATACGACACCAAGTCCCTTGCATATTCTTATTGGTGATGATATCTATTGTCGTGGTTTCGATAGTGTCCTCCATCGTTGTCTCACTCATGTTGAAGTTGAGAAAGTCCTTAATTCATACCACAATGACGCTTGTAGTGGCCACCTCTCCGGTATGGCTACTTGATATAAAATCATGCACGCTGGTTATTTTTGGCCTTCTCTCTTCAGTGTTTGCATTAAGTTAAACATTGCCCCAATTTCAAACTATTTTCCCCAATGGAAATATCTCCACCTCCTGTTGGCCGGATAAATCGTTCTTGCGGACAAGACCGATCTCCCTAGTGTCAGAAGACAATCTAGCAACAAACAAACAACTAAGCTTGTCTTTCTCTAGATATATTCGTTTTACAAATAAATGCTATGAAGGTGTCGAACCTACCTTAGATCCAAATGCTTATTTGTGGTCGTAAAGATTCCGTCGCAACAAGAATCCTTCCGTCGCAAGAAAGTGTTGTCTTTTGTCGACCTGCAATCACAAACAAGAAAATATTAAATAGCACTTGTATAACAAATAATTATAAAACATACCTATCATAGTGATCAAGGAATCTATGAAATAAACGATCAAACGACAGCTTATTGAAATAAACAATCGAACGAAAATTTATTGAGAAAAACAAAACTTGATTGTATTAATCTTAAAAATATACAGAATAACCTTACAACCTTAGCCTTGATGTTCGAAAGGCCTTCCCGGGGTCCGAAGCAGGAGTCTCCTCTACTTTGATAAGTCTTGCAGTCTTCCTCCAGGAGCACAAAGAGGTATGTGATCTTTCCTCTCAAAATCTCTGTAGAAAGAAGTCTAAATCTCAACAGCACTTCAACTCAATCACACATAAAGCTTGAACTCTAATCCTCAATCTCCAAAATATCACCCAAAAATCTTCCCTTTCTTAACATCAAAATCTTCTTAACCCTTTGAGGCTACCCAATGCCTCCTTTTATAGAGCAGATGAGGAGGTTAGGATTCCACCTTTAAAGGGATAGAATCCTCCTTCAAAGGGATAGGCTCCTCACATCAAGGGATTAGTTCCTTAAGGTGTGGGATACATGCACCTTACTAAAGCGTACTCATCCCCAAAAAATCTCATCCAGAACCTTCTAGAATTGACCAAAATTAAGCTTTTTCAGTTTAATTTCGCGCTTTTTTGATCTTACAGGGGTTCCGCAGGCATAACACTGGAAAACTGCATTCTAGAACACAATTCCTCTTCACATTACCTGCGTACCCTAGCTAGGAACGCAGGCAGGCTTCATGTTACCTACGTACCCAAGGCTTTTTTGAGTTTTAAGGGTTTTTCCTCCATTTTTAGGGCTTGGAATGAGGAACAAAGGTTGTAAGACTTGCAGAGGAGGTAAGTATGAGTGTCAATGAGCTCATACAGTCAACAGAATGTCAGGGTGACATTTTTTAGTGTAACATATTGCCCCCTAAAGTGCGAAGTCTGAAATAGATGAAGATGAAGTCTGTCATATATGAAGAGTGAAGTACTTTATCATTTCAAGGATCATCCTGTGGACACCCCAGTCGGAACCTGTAAAAACATTCAATGCAAAATAAATATATGTAATCATATCATCGCTGAGGTAGGCATTCCCATACTCAGATCAAAAACTAACTAAACTTGTTCTGATACAAAAATGATTTTAATATTACATCAATAGTGTAGACATGGCATGGGCGCAGCCATCTGTAATGAATAGTCTACTGTATAATAATAAAACTCCTCATAGCCTGGATGGTGGAAACTAAATCCAGGGTCTTGATTTCCGCTTCTCGAACCAGTACGATTCTATCCATGCGATTAAATGTGTTGAAGTCGAACATGGTAGAAACCACTTGATTACCAGTCAATGATGTGAACTGTTAACAAGTGTGAGAGAAACCACCAGTAATGTCAATGGCTCTCAAAGTACTCAGTACAATCCATGAAATGTGAATGAATGAGCTGAAGTTGAACATGTCACGAAATCATTCGATCGAAGGTCAATGATGCAACCTGTCGTCGAAGGCAAGAAACCTGCCATTGAGGCATGCAGATTTCAAGGTACTGACGATTTCTAGATCAACTTCCTAGATAATGTGCTGATGTCGATAGAAAGTGATCTGTCGTAGGTAAACCCACAACACGAAATCATAGATCAAGTTTTGAAAATATATTGGCAAGGACTGACTCAGGGATGGTCAAAGATGGATGACAGATATTTTGCAAATGAATGGTTTATTTGAACTGTTCTCTTGAACACATAACGACACTGCAGATGGCTTGGTAACAATTGACCCAAAGCTAATACCCAAAAACCGGCTGAAGACTTTCAATGTGGTTTGATTAACTGTTAGGCAAAGGATTTCCCAACCCAGGTGGACAAAAAGTGTCGTGTTCAAGAGTGGTTAACTGGTTTTCTGAAAAATCAAAATGTAACAAACAAGTTCGTTTTTCTCTCTTTTCCCCCACCATTTCTGGCAAGTACCTCTTTATTTTTGACAAGCTTGAGGAGGATAACATTTGCTTGTTTATAAGCTCATCCTTCGGATGAGTCCAACTTAGTTTAAAAATCGAACCCTAAGAAGGAGTGGTTCGTTCCTGTTGAAAATTAAACAGGTCCTTTACTGTTAAGTTTTAACGAGTCCAGTATAGGAGAAACTCGGTGTTTTTCAGTTTTAGGGAGTCAGAAGAAAAACTTAAGAAAACTCCGTGGGTATAATTTTTCGTAAATTTAGTCTCTCGAGCCCAAAAAAGGATAAAATAATGTGGGAGAGAACTCTATTGACCGTAATTAGTCAACGTATACCTTTTTCGTAAATAGTCCATTTCAGTCCGTAAAAGGGGTAAACTTATACTGAAGGGACGATTATTCATTTACTTTAACGAGTTCGAATAATCAAGTACTCAGCAATCTTTTCATGTTTAGAGAGTCTGAAAAGGGCTTAAAAGAGAACTCTAATGTTTCGCTCTTTCATAATTTTCAAGAGTCCGAAAAAGTGATAAAAGTATACTCAGTAGTTTCGCTTTTTCGTAAGTTTTAACGAGTTCAAAAAAGGGATAAAAATGTACTCCTGTGACCAACTTTCAATTTAATTTACGAGCAGGAAAAGATGGAAAGAACTCGACATTTTCATGTGTTTTACGAGAATGAAAGATAGCAAAATAATATCAGGATTTTCATGATTTTAACGAGTCTTGAAAATAACCAAAATTGACTCAAGATAGGTTTCATTTTTCCAAAAGCTTGAAACAGAGAAAAACTATGCTTCAAAGTGGTTTCATTTTTACACAAGCTTGAAATAGAAAGAAAACTGTCCTTGAAAAAATGAAACCACTTTGAAGCATAGTTTTTCTCTGTTTCAAGCTTGTGTAAAAATGAGTCAGTCCTTGCCTATATATTTGCAAAACTTGATCTATGATTTCGTGTTGTGGGCTTGCCTATGATGGATCACTTTCTATCGACGACAGCTCATTATCTAGGAAGTTGATCTAGAAATCGTCAGTACCTTGAAATCTGCATGCCTCAATGGCAGGTTTCTCGCCTTCGACAACAGGTTGCATCATTGACCTTCGATCGAATGATTCCATGACATGTTCGAATTCAGCTCATTCATTCACATTTCATGGATTGTACTGAGTACTTTGAGAGCCATTGACATTACTGGTGGTTTCTCTCACACTTGTTAACAGTTTACATTATTGACTGGTAATCAAGTGGTTTCTACCATGTTCGACTTCGACAAATTTATTCACATGGATAGAATCGTATTGGTTTGAGAAGCGGAAATCAAGACCCTGGATCTAGTTTCTACCATCCAGGCTGCGAGGAGTTTTATTATTATACAGTAGACTATTCATTACAGATGGCTGCGCCCATGCTGTGTCTACACTTGATGTAATATTAAAATAATTTATGTATCAGAACAATTTTAGTTAGTTTTTGATCTGAGTATGGGAATGCCTACCTCAGCGATGATATGTTTACATATATATACTTTGCATTGAATGTTTTTACAGGTTCTAACTGGTGTGTCCACAGGATGATAGTTGAAATGATAAAGTACTTCACTCTTCATATATGACAGACTTCATCTTCATCTATTCCAGACTTCACACTTTAGGGGGCAATCTGTTACACTAAAAAATTTCACCCTCACATTCTGCTGACTGTATGAGCTCATTGACACTCATACTTACCTCCTTTGCAAGTCTTACAACCTTTGTTCCTCATTACAAGCCCTAAAAATAGAGGAAAAACCCTTAAAACTCAAAAAAGCCTTGGGTACGCAGTTAATATGAGACTTACCTGCGTTCCTGGCTAGGGTACGTAGGTAATGTGAAGAGGAACTACGTTGCCGACGCTGATTTTCAGTCGTATACTGTGAACCCTGTAAGATCAAGAAAGCGTGAAATAAAGCCCCGAAAAAGTTGAATTTTGGTCAATTCTGGAAGGTTCTGGATGAGATTTTTTGGGGATGAGTACGCTTTTGTAAGGTGCATGTATCCCACACCTTAAGGAACTAATCCCTTGATGTGAGGAGCCTATCCCTTTGAAGGAGGATTCTATCCCTTTAAAGGTGGAATCCTAACCTCCTCATCTGCTCTATAAAAGGAGGCATTGGGTATCCTCAAGGGGTTAACAAGTTTTGATGGAGATTTTGGAGATTGAGGATTAGATTTCAAGCTTTATGTGTGATTGAGCTGAAGTGCTATTGAAATTTAGACTTCTTTCTGCTAAGCTTTTGAGAGGAAAGATCACATACCTCTTTTTTCTCCTGAAGGAAGAGTGCAAGACTTATCAAAGTAGAGGAGACTCCTGCTTCGGACCCCGGGAAGGCCTTTCGAACATCAAGGCTAAGGTTGTAAGGTTCTTCTGTTATTTTTAAGATTAATACAATCAAGTTTTGTTTTTCTCAATAAATTGTCGTTCGATTGTTTATTTCAATAAGCTGTCGTTTGATCGTTTATTTCATAGATTCCTTGATCACTATGATAGGTATGTTTTATAATTATTTGTTATACATGTGCTATTTAATATTTGCTTGTTTGTGATTGCAGGTCGACAAAAGACAACACTTTCTTGCGACGGAAGGATTCTTGTTGTGACGGAAGCTTTACGACCACAAATAAGCATTTGGATCTAAGGTAGGTTCGACACCTTCATAGCATTTATTTGTAAAACGAATATATCTAGAGAAAGACAAGCTTAGTTGTTTGTTTGTTGCTAGATTGTCTTCTGACACTAGGGAGATCGGTCTTGTCCGCAAGAACGATTTATCCGGCCAACAGGAGGTGGAGATATTTCCATTGGGGCAAATAGTTTGAAATTGGGGCAATGTTTAACTTAATGCAAACACTGAAGAGAGAAGCCCAAAAATAACCAGCGTGCATGATTTTCTATCTAGTAGCCATACCGGAGAGGTGGCCACTACAAGCATCATTGTGGTATGAATTAAGGACTTTCTCAACTTCAACATGAGTGAGACAACGATGGAGGACACTATCGAAACCACGACAATAGATATCATCACCAATAATAATATGCAAGGGGCTTGGTGTCGTATACATCATTTTATGATCATGATTAAGATGGGGGGGGGGGATTTCTGGGTTTGAAGATATGTAAGGATCTTTCCATATCAAGGATCATCTTAGGTAATTTCAAACAAATGTTCATCAGGTAAATAATCATTAATCGACAGATCACACGCACACGTAGGCAATTCAGAAATAATTTTGGCAAGTGCCAAACCTTTCTTACTCTTTGGTGTGACGAATTCAAGATTGAATTCTTGGGGGATAACGATGCAATAATAATTATTCCCATTCATGATTTTTCGACTTAACAGGAAATCCATTGGGTTGGAATTGGTCACGACCTTGGTGGTATGCATAAGGATATAATAACAAAGTTTTTGGACTGAGAACACAACGACCAACACCAAATTCTCTTCGTGAAAATAGGACACAGGGTGCCCAACAAGTTCTTACTAACATAATATATGACATGCTCAATTCCGGCAGCATATTCCTAGATGAGGAACCCAACGATCGAATGAGCAGAAGCTGAGATATACAGGATGGAGTCCCTATCAAAGTTAGGTGGACTAATCAAGGGAGAAAAAGTGAGAGCACATTTCAGGGCATTGAAATACTATTGAGAATAATCATCTCAAACAAATGGAATGCAATATCGAAGGAGTTTAAGAACCCCATGTGTGGTGGTGGCATAGTCAGGTATGAACTGACAAAGGAAGTTGGCTTTTCCTTGAAGGCTTTGTAATTGGTGCAAGGTGTGAGGGGGGGGGGGGGTAGTTAAAGAATGGCTTGAACTTAGAGAGGATCAAAGTTTATACCCTCTTTGGAAACTATGAAGCCCAAGACATGGTTGATAGGAATGTAAAAGACACATTTCAGCGAGTTAAGGTAGATATTATACTTGTGACATCTGAGGAAAATGGTATGCAAATCATGAATGTGTTGCGCTTGAAGCCTAGAACGAGTAGTGAGGTCATCAAGGTAAGAAAGGATAATATGAACCAAGTCACGGAAGCAGTAAGACATGGCTTGCTTAAAAGTGGCTCCGGAATTATTTAAACTGAAAGGCATGACCCTATAGGAAACACTTTCCCATGGACTAATGAACGCAGTTTTAAGCTGATCAACACGACGAATAGTTATTTGGTTGTATCCAAAGAATCCATCCATGAATGATAGAAGCTCATGCCCCACACATTCATTAATGATTTGGTCAATAAATGGTGTCGGGAATTTGTGTTTGGGACAAGCTCTGTTCAGGTTGTGAAATTCAATGCAGACATGAATGGTGCCATGTTTTTTAAAAATGGGAACAAGATTTGACAACCATCCTGCTTGAGCTTATCGATTTCAGCTTTGATAGCCTCATGTATGGAAGGATTGTTGGGTCTCAGTTTTTTACAGCTAGGAATAGCATCAGGCCATGTGTCAATATGGTGTTCAATAATGGAGGGATCAAGTCTCAGAATTTCAGAATAAGACCAGACAAAAAAATCACGAAATTCATTGAATAGCTTGGTGTAAGCATCAATTTCTTCTGGGGTGCAATGTTCCCCCAAGGTAATGTTTTCTTCTGCCCCTGGTTTATCGAAAATATTAATATTAATGGTAGGACAGATATTAGCCATGTTTCCTTCTTCAAAAGTATCTAGTGCACGAATCAGATTTCTAAACCAATTGACTTCACCATGAATGAATTCTTTAGACTCCATAACATATTGGTCATGATTTTTTTTTGGAAGGAAGTATGCATGATGGTGCATATCATCCCAAGGAAAATCAGTGGTGGTCATGGCTTCCATGATGTCATCATCTGAATGGAATATGGGAGAAATGGAGGAAGGGAGACCACTTGATGCGGCAGAGCTACCTGGCGCATCATCATGAGAGATATTGTTCACATACGCATCGTCACCAAGGATAGATGAATAAATAGTAGATGGAACATCTACCGATGGTTAGACCAGGGTGTTTAACAAGGGAGGTTCAACAAAAACACTATGGGGAACCCCATATGTGTCTTCCTTCGAGGATCTCATGGATGATGACAGATAGAGAATAATGACTGATTGGTTCGTCATCTTGACATTAGGGGGAGGGATCACAATGGGTGCATTAGATTCCTCCAGTTCTGGTGTAATGGTGGAGATTCAATTTTCAAGTAGAGGAGTAGATGATCCACTACGAGCAACCTCTATTTCATGAAGCAGCATGAATGGTATCATGAAATTTTTTGAGACGAGGAAAACGGTGAGAATAGTGGTCGTAATTATCACACAAATCTCATGGGTGGTTTGTGCGTAACGACTTGTTTTTCTTGGCAGACTCATGTAAGGTAACATGGACCTCTTGATGTTAGAGTCAGGAAATGTATCATCGACCACAAATTTGAGATGAGGGAGTTCAGGACGATTATTTGTGGCATGCCTAACAAAATCACACAAAGCACATGGTGGAGTAGGTTTTGGAGGCTTAGGTGGAGATGGAGTTGTTTGGAGAGCCTTATCCTTAGGTTCCTTCTTTTTGGCTTTACCCCCCTCACCAAAAAAGGAGTGGGTTCCTATTGAGGTTGTTGTGGAACTAAAGAAAAGGAAGGGGTCATAGCGACCAGTTGGACCGGGGTCAAAGTAGTATATGGTATGATTTGGTCTGGTGGAGTTTTTTCTTGGGGATCGATGTACCAAACATGGATCCCCAGGGTCATATTTGGTAAACTCAATGATAGTAACTGAAATAATCCAGATGGGGGAGCGAAAAATGACATATAACCTGTAGGATAATGTCCTGGTAGAATGGCTCCCGGATGGTTAAGGCCTAGGGGAACTGTTCCTCATTGAAAAGGATGAGGATAAACACTAGCAGAAGGAGAAGGTCCTTGAGGATTTGATCCTAATGGCTAGTTCAAGTGAACAATAACAGGTTGTGAAGGCATTAGTTGTTGGATGTGGGTACCAGGCCACTTGTGAGCATCCCATGAAGCTTCCAACATGCAAACATTGGACGAGATTGGCTCAGAAGGGGTAGGTTTTGGACCATAGTATGCACCAAGAAATGTGGTATATTTATAGACTCCTAGAGCCACATTGGTGAGAGGCAAGATAGGTTTATTTTCAGTCATCGACGAGATGGTAGAATGGGGCGACGTCTGAGACTTCGGATCATAATATTTTAATTGATCGATGGTGATGATCTTTCCATTATGGGGAAATAACATCTTACAGTGAACCGAAGTTGTGACAGCTGACATCGCATAAGTGTAGCTATGACCCAAAATAATATTTTACTCCAAGGGGTAATTCATGAATTTTATGTCAATACAAGCAGTCTTTCCCACAACTGTGACAGGATAATTGTGATACATGCCAAGAGGCTGTGAAGGGTGATCACCCCATGCACATAAAGTGATGGTCGATGGGGACAGATCATGTGACCTGAGTTTTTACCAAACACTAGCAGACATCACACATGTGGATGCACCTTCATCTATGATACACCACTGGACAATGGATTTTCTAATGGAGACTGGTATTTGGAAAGAAACTCATGAGGGGAGAGGGGGATGCTCTAACTTTTCAACATGAAAGACGATCAAGAGATCATTTGAAGGATCCAAAATTCCTAGAGAAGATAATAGAGCTTTCCGTTGGGATGGGCACATTTGGAGAACTTCCAGAATTGACATGGCGGCATGAGACTTCGCCAAGTCATCTACTATATTGTATGTGTGGGTAGCTTTGGTTGAAGCAACATTATGATGCAATGGCCCTTTCGGGATCTTAGGTATGACCTCTGCCTTAGGCTAATGGATATTTAAGGGATCATTTGGTTTCAGAATAGACTCAGTGGAAACTTTGTTTTGGGACTTGCTTGCAGACGTAGCAAGGTTCCTGCCATATTGGTGCGATTGGATCTGGAGGTTGAATTTGGCGGTATTGACCTTGTCAGAGTTCATCATGATAATATGGTAATCAAGGTGACCAGACTAATGAGATGGAGGGGCTACTTGACCTTGTGGAGGTTAGGCAATGAGGTATCCTTTCTGAGGGAAAGGATTAGTTAGCATAGCTAGTTGAGGTGGAGCAGTGGTATGAGGAAGCCTCATAGACATACACACCACAACATGCACAAGGCTTATTCATAAGAATAGCCTTTTTCTTCTTGGGTTGATCACCCTGGTGCTGGGCTGTGGCATTTGGCTAGTTCCTGTTGGCTCAAGGGGTCCTAATCCAGGTTCGGAGGTTAAGGTTTGCCAAAAAACCCCTACACTACTGTCCCTTTCGGCAGTGACCTGCTTGCGCAGGCCAAAGTCTCAGCCAAAGCAGTATGGGAGGGTGCTGGAACTAGGTTTCCGCACCTTGAGAGAGAGCAGGTAAGTCAAGCAGAGCTGCGTTCCCAGCTTATCAGCTTTGCATTTAACAGATCTACTTACAGGCTTATATCGTAGAGTTCATATCTACTAACTACCTTCACATCCACATGCGTAACACCGATCTATCAGTACAACAACTATAATCACAGTAATCAATAGATCATAGATTCATATAATAGGAATAAGGATATTTTCATAGCTATAAAGCAAATCTATTCGCAGGTTCACTAATCAATTATAGTCCACAGTTACTAGGGTTAATATGTCATAGATTAAATCAGCGCCTTCACACCATCAATATCACAAGTAATATCATAAACGCATAAACAATAGATCACAGGAATACTTCGTATTATAACAAAGACAGGTTCATAGCAACAACAGATAGCCAACCATAGATCCAATAGTTCACATCGATAGTAATACATAAACTCAGATAACGCAGAGATACTCTAACCAGATTTGCATATATTAGCATCCAAAACCCAATACAATCCAACACAGCCTGCACACATAGCTAGTAGGGTCCGCACACAGCAGGACTAAGGATCTTTGTGCACACAGCCAATAGGAATCCTTACCCTAGCAACCCAAATAGATCTAACACTTCGCAACTATCATCAATCTCTATTCTTCTCTACCTATGACTCAAAAAGGTTCATCTATTTATACTGATTTAGCCTATGCATCCAATGGTCTGCAACCCGTGGTTTGCAGACTCTTGGTCTACCCTTGACCCATTAAAATGCATTAGTGGCTTTGACCCACCCCAAAACCCCTGTGCTAGAATAATTAAGACCAAAATATACAAAACATATACAAAATCGCAGCTTTTTGGGGGACCCTGTTCCAACAGTGCCCCAACACAATCTTGTGACTCATCCCGAGTCACTGAGATGGTGGTCTCTCCGCCTATGCCTACAACAATTTGATCGCCTTGGCTAATGGAGGCAGCATGCCTTCACTCTGAGCAACGACATTCTATGTGATGTTGACCAACATTTCTAAAATCGGGCCTTCCGTCGTGGTGGTGACACTCTCTAGAGTCTGGTTCAACTGCTTAACCGTGACATCCACATCTTGTGAAATCTTGAGGGCCTTAGAAGCCCAAGGCTTCAAGCGGTCACCGAGGGAATTCTTCTTTTGCTGAAGTTCATCAATATCAGCTTGTAGGATTTGAATAGTGCGCAGCTGTGTCAAACGTTGAGCATGAACTAAAGTGGGCAAGGTAGCTTCTAGCGTCTCGAACTCTTCTTCTTTCTATCGCACATCCTGATTGATGCTACGTAGGATTGGGTTGCGCTGGGCCTTGGTCCATAGTTGTGTGGCCATTTCTAATAATTGGGCACCCTGCGTGATTTTCCCTGTAATGGTGTTCGTAGCCTCAGTGACCAGCGCAGTGCGCTGGGCCCATACCTCCGGAGGTGTTTCAGGCTGAAACTTAGCCTGGAGGTCAGTGATCCGCTACTCCCTTCATGCCTGGACCATCTGAAATTCCTCGCAGGAGGAATTTAGTGCTGTGACCAACCATTCAACCTTCTCTTGAGGGGTGGTGATGGTCAGGATCTCTGTGGTAACATCTGTGCAAAGTTGATGAATCACGTTTTCGAGCTCTGCTTGCTTTGCGGTGGTCTGCAATGTATCTGTCTTCATCTGTAGTGCCCAAAGCTCAGCCTGGATTGTGTCAACCGTAGCTTTATGTTGCTCCTCTAAGGTGACCCATCTATCCTCCATAGCTAGAATGATCGCATCTGTGATTTGTTCAAGGTCTCCATCAGTCATTGTGACTATCTCGTTACGTGTCGTCCGCTAGGAGCGCTGCTTCTTGCGGGCCATTTTGACAGGTACGTTTTTTCTCTTCATGCCGCAAGGGGAGGTAGGTCCTCCTACATTCATTCCTTCTGTTCCTAGGGCTGGCTGCAAATCCACTTGAGTCTCCACCTCAACGTCCTTCTCAAAGGTCTGTGTCTATTGCACATCCTTTAATGTGGCTGTATTTATGTCTTGTCTGGTACTCTTGGTCGCACCTCTAGTATCCGTGATGATGACAGAGGGGGTGAATTTTGATGTGCTGGTCCCTTCAACACCCTTCGCACCAATTTTGAAGCCAATCTTCCAGTTAGGAGGCCAGAGCACAATGGTGTTGTCAATTTCTGCATCTGCCACCATATAGCGGAGTGAAGTCTAGGCTTTATCCCTGTGTGCTTTGATCTGGATGTTGTGCATAGTGATCTGAAATGTGGCAATGCCCGAGGAAAAACATGGTTGAGAGTTAATGGCTTCGGCCAAGTTACTTTGAAAGAGGACCCAGAAAACTTAGTTATCGTTGAGATGCTGCGGGTCCTTAGAATCCAACATGTGTCCATAGCGAGCCCCTTCGCACATGTCCGTGGTAAATTTAGGAAGGATTGACTCTGCAGGGGCTTCCCAGGCAGCCAACACTATGAGGAATAGTAACCAGGAATAACAAAAGGTGCAGCCCTGCTCTTGGGACTTGCGAACATTAGTCAGAAACTCATCACACAAATACTGGGCCTAGCTAAAACATACCCCTTTTCCGCATTGGCCTTCTAACTGAATTACGTAGGCTGGGACAAAGGAGACCTGACATTTTCTCATCATTTTTCACGCCAATAACATCGTGCCCAGTTGCATGCCTTGGTCACTGATAGACTTTATTATAAAAGCCCGAGTATGGCACTCCTCGTGGTAGGTCTTGCGCACATACTCAGCCAATTCCGCCCCATACTTTTTACCCACGTGCTCTAGACGGTTGGGGCCGTGCATGGGAAGGCCAGTAATTTTTTTCACCAGCGCATCATCGATGGGGATCCTGTCCTGGATCCATAGGCAGCCATCACGAATTAAGGCAAGAAATTGTCGGGCTAGTAGGTCCGTCACATTGTCATGACCGAAGTGAGGAATCCTTAGCAAGTTAAGGAGTCCAGACCCGGCCAATCCACGCACCCAGTGCCGAGGAAAAATTTTGATCCCATTGTCTTCCTAAATTGTGTCAAGGTATAATTCATGCATCAGCTCAGGGAAGGCCTCCAAATTAGCCAAGTCATGATCGTCAAATTTGATCTCATGTAGCTTTCCAATAGGGTCACCAATGAAAGGGAATTCTCCCCGGTTCAGCGGCGTCTGCAAATAAGTGATCAGGCCATCAAGATTCTTTGGTGTGTGCATCGAGGTTCTACACATCCAAACGAAGGGAGGTAACCAGTTGATTGGTCCGGTAGGTTGGGCCTCCTCCTGAGCAGCTCGTGCCTGGGGTGCCGCCTTCAGGGATGTTACATTCCGTGGGGAAGGACGAGGTGTCCCCTTAACCCATTTCACAGGTTTCGGGGGTTTCCCAGAGTCTTCTGATTTTTCCTTACCCTTCTTTGTGACTGGAGTGGAGAAAACTTCTTCCGCTTCAGACTCAATTTCCACCACTTCCTTAGTTCCCTGTGAAGAAACATTTAACAGAGAATATTAAGTAATTACTGAGAGGAATAATTAAACATAACCAACAAAAAATAATAAACAATAAACACATATGTTTAACCGGGAAAAACCCCAAACTACGGGGAAACCCCATCCTAATGAAATTTCATTAGCCTTGGCCAAAAATCTGGCCAATCCAGCCAAGTGAGCCTTCACCGCTCACATCCAGGCCTTACATTACAATGAAGTCCTCCAAGCCTTTTATAGGCTCCATTACATGCAATACCATGAGCTTAAAACCATGGGTGCACAATACCATGTGCCCCAAAACCATCACTGTTTAACTTTGTCAAACTTGTCTATAATCGCAAGTCAATTTACCTAACATTCCCCCCTTAAACTTGACTTGGGGTTTCCTGACTAAATCCAGCCAAAACTACTAAATGAGACAACCCCGCTCACTCTAGCTCCTCCCCACTCAAACTTTTACCCAGGGTAATTTTTAATTTGACATCCCCCCTATCACCTAGGTCTAACCCAAACTTTACGAGTGATTACCCAAGGGTACGCATGCCATACCAGGTCTTACAGTAGTATGCCCATTTACATGCAAAAATTAACTCCATTATAATAATTATTTTTTTTTCTTTTTTTTTACCCTTGTTGCTCTCTTAATATAACCTTCCTCTCATATCTGAATTTATCGGACCAACTTCTTATTACTGCTAGTCAACAGATCTGGGTTGTCACATCACCATTTTCCTTTTTCTCCATTGAGAAACTCTCCATGGAATTCCCCATGGAATCAATCAATCAGATATTTCCTATTTCCTAGCAACACCATGCTCCGTATGGCTAGATCTGCAAAAGACTACATTGATTTCTCCATTCACAGGCCAATAAAATTCTTAGATACAAAAGCGTCCCTCTGAAGCCAAATATGGCTTTGATACCAAATGAAGAAACATTTACCGGAGAATATTAAGTAATTACTGAGAGGAATAATTAAACATAACCAACAAAAAATCATAAACAATAAACACATATGTTTAACCGGGAAAAACCCCAAACTCCAGGGAAAACCCATCCTAATGAAATTTCATTAGCCTTGGCCAAAACCCTGGCTAATCCAGCTAAGTGAGCCTTCACCACTCACATCCAAGCCTTACATTACAATGAAGTCCTCCGAGCCTTTTATAGGCTCCATTACATGCAATACCATGAGCTTAAAACCATGGGTGCACAATACCATGTTCCCCAAAACCATCACTGTTTAACTCGATCAAACTTGTCTATAATCACAAGTCAATTTACCTAACACCCTGTTCCACCGAGATGACTGGTTCTGAGGGTTCAGCAGGATTCGTAGCCAAAATCCCGGCGCCAAAGACAAACTTGGGATTGCTACTGTCCGAGGGAGCAGGTAGGAAAGAGATGCTAGAGGCACATAAATTCTTACAGCACAAATTCGTTCAAGACAAATATGCCAAGTACGAGCTATTCAAGCGATACATAACCCTTGTCTACTCTAGCCCACCTGTCTTCTAGCTTTGGCAATTACCCAACGGCATGGTAGACTTCACGTGGAACTTACCATCAAGTAAATAGTAAAAAATCTCCAGAAATCACCTCATTAAAAGTCGGTCGCCCATCCCATCCAACGGTAATTTTTTATTTTTACGTGACTTGACTATTCCAACGGCTAGTTTTTTCACATTGGGTGCACTTAGCGTACCCCTGCGCTCTTAGTGCACCGGTTGCAGCCTGAGCTTATCCTTCCAAATGTAATTCTATGTCACCATGGCCCAACCCGCAAATTTTTTTGTGTCGTTGTCTTGCTTGTGTAGTAACCTCTTGCTATGCCTCCATAAGCGTCTGCCACGCTAGTGCACCTTTCATGCTCCATAATTTATCTACACAACACTTCACCAATGGCTGGTTTATATAAAGGACCTGCGATAATGGTAAAATTTTCCACTCAGGTAACCAACTCCTTCTTTTTTCATACCGAGCATTCTGCAGATGCCATCCCTGTAGTCAAGAGCTGAATGATATTAGTGACGTGAGCATCAACGACCCTAATGGAAAACAATTATGCATCAAGAAATCCTTCCCTCAAGTTAATGGGTTCCCCGCCCGTCTCAAGTCGGGACCAATGAGCTGGCCCCACATTCAGCTTTGCTGGTTTGACAATGATTTCAAAATCGTATTTCTGAAACATCAATAGCCACCTGCAGAGTTTCCCCCCCAACACAAGCTTATTCACCAGGGACTTTAAAGCCAAATGATTTATAAACATCTTAAAGTGTCCTACCAATAGATAGTGTCAATACTTATGTATTGCATGGACCAGGGCCAACCCTTCCTTCTTCGTGGTGGAATAATTGTTCTTTGCACTTGAGAGTTCAAGACTAGAAAATGCGACTGGTTGATCAATGTCACCAGCGCCAGGCTGCATAAGGATCGTTCCCTGGGCAACCCCCGATGTGTCAACATGTACATGACATTCCTTTTCCCTATTGGGGAAATTAAGAATACGTGTAGATACCATCCCTTCCCGGAGTAGTTCAAAGCTCCTCTGGCACTCGTCATCCTAAAAGAATGGAACATCTTTCTTAAGCAGTTTGTCTAGAGGTGCGGTGGTCCTTGCGTATCTCGGAATGAATATTATGTAGTACCATGTATGTCCAAGGATCGAACGCAGTTGTTTCTGATGCTTTAGCGTGTCCTCAGTCTCTAGTGGGGTCCCACAACTGCACGCTCCCCTTATGAGTCGGGAATAGAGATATTGCACGGATCCTCGTTGCACTCTTTTACACTACCAGAGTCATCAAAGTGGGGAAATTCTCTTACCTTTGAAGATAGGCAGTGGAAGTCCCTTGTAATTCGCAGGCGGCGTAGCACAGAGATATCATGCAGACGATTTTTCCAATTTTCCATTTCCTCATCGGAGTCAGAGAAGCATTCACTATCTCTTTCCTAGCAAAGCATACCATCGGCCATAGGATTGACCCAGTCTTCATTCCTCACAGTTAGCTTATAGATGCGATCCACCTCTTCTTACTCTCGCATTGACTCTATATACCTCTTTCCTTATGCAAGATCTAGTGGTACTATCACCCGTGTTCCTTCACTTTCAAATACCATGCTCCTCTTTTTTAAGTTGATAATACCACCCATATCTATGGCCCAGTCCAATCCTAGGAGCACAGGATAAGGGTATACATCCTCTACAATCTGAATGACCTCAAAATCAGCTTGAAATTTGACCCCCACGATATTTCGTAATCTTCCTAAAGGTATGATCTTCTACTGATTAGCCGTGCCTAGCTGGATAGTGGACCATTCCAACTTAGGTTCTCCCATTCGCTGCCAGGTTTGCTTAGGTAGTACGTTTGCATTCGAGCCTAGGTCCAGAATAACCTGATCCATTTAATAGTCACCAATCTGTGCGGTTAACCACATCTCCCTGCCAGTGAGTCTCTTATGCTTATAGAGTTTGTGTACATCCTTAATTTCCATGGATGGGGTTGTCTTTTCTGCATAGCTATCTATTAAATCTTGGAGGTTTTCTACGGCCCTTTGGTTGCACCACAAATTCATACATGCCTGCAGGAATGGTTTGACCTCACCATCTACCTCAAGGTTCATAGGGGCCTAAGGAGTAGGTGCCTCAGCCTCAGCAAGGTCTTTGCGAGCTGTGGAAAAGTTTTATTTTTCTTCCTGTAAGTCCAAACCTTCTTGTTTAAAAACCTCTTTTTGGATGAGAGGTTTCATCTCAGCTTTTTCCACAACTCCTCCAATGGTCATGCCACTGTGTGTGATAATGTTAACACTTGGCCCTTCATCTCGAGGTTCTGCCTTTACCCATTGTACCTTCTGCGTAGGTGTCTACTGCTTCTCCTGCATTTTTTCCATCAGAATCGGGCAATCTTCGATCACATGATTTAGTTGTCTACAGTACCTGCAAGATTGTCTTGCAAGGTTTACACAGTCCCTTGCAAAGTTTCATATCTCTCCGCAATTATAGAAAACTAGTTGACCTATCCCCCTACCTATGCTTCCACCTCGGCCCCCCTCCCCTGCCCCTGGCTAGAGAACCACCTATGCCCGAGGGGGATCTTGGTGATGATTGATCCGCCTGTACCCTATATAGATTTCCTTAATCAGTCATTAGATCATATGTTTGGAATTTTTGTTCATCATGGCCTACAGATCTTCAGAACCTGGACCATTGTTGTTTGATTTCTAGGACATATGTGGCAAGGCGGGGGCATTGGTTGGTATCATGCATCCCCGCAACACGAAAATCATCGCACCAAAGCATCGAATTGGGTCCTGCAGTTTCCCTCGGTCGCAATGGAATGGGTCCCCCAACCTGTATGTAGTCTGCTAGAAGAGGATAGTTATCCTTTGTGTGTCCATTCACCCTGCATCGTATGCACCATCTTTCAGGGATAGCCTTCATTCCTCACTCCTTCTGCAAATTTTGGATCTCCATATGCATTGCTTCTTTCTGGCCTTGTATTTATTGTACTCCTAACTGGGTATCATCTCCTAGTGTAGCTTCTAGCTTCATCGCAATTTGCAAGGCCTTTTCCTGTGATTCAATGGCTTGATGTCCCATTGGTACACATAGGTGGGGCAGCAACATAGCAATGAAACACTCTGTGTGCTGCCGGTCATCATACAAAAATCCTCCTTCTCTAATTACCTTCTTTAACCATTGGTCAGCCTCCCATATGGACTCAGACGGTCCTTGCTTGAAATCCTTCAGATAGTTCACTATCTGCAAGTAGGACTTGGGCTTCTTGAACTGCTACTTTAAGGCATTCTTATTCTCCTCGATGACAGCATTCGCATGCTGGTTGATGTATCCCATATACCAGTCCAAATCCCTTCCCTCAAATTCCAGGGATAGTTGCGCCCTCTTTACCACATCGCTGGCTACATTCTGCATAGTCCATACCGATCCTACGACAAACTAGAACCGATCCATATCTTCATCCCCTGTGCCCTTAAAGGTGGGTAGCTTCATGTGCAAGGCCATATTGTCTTCTGGTGGTGGCAGGTGAATTCTTACCCCTATGAGGGTTTGATGGTGGTGTAGACGGAGAGTTATGTGTAGTAGAATTTCTTACTAGACTGTAGACAGATCGATCCCCTTCTTGATTGGTTCTGTAGTATTTACCACTGCGCGTTGTACCCTCACTTTCATTGGAGCTTATTCACTCTCTATGACTATATAGGATACTCTTTTCACACAATAATATCTTAATCAGTAATGGCAGATTTTTCAGAAACTTACACTGGAAACCCTTGAAGAATCTTTGTTCCACCTTGAAGTAGGACACAACTTGATCAATCGCAAATTTTGTCACAAACCCTCCTATTGCATTGTCCACCCAATTATCTACCATGCGAGTGATGTTGTTACCAGCCTTTTCTAACTGTTGAATAAGCTCTGGGGTCCACTGTGTGATCCGTTCGTCCTTCCAACACTTATGGAAATCTACGAGCCTTGCAAGCCACTCTTGAAGCTTAGTTGCAAATGTCACAAATAAAATCTCATAGATCTCTGTGAAAACATACTTATTCTTCCACTTTTTTGTTGTCAACCTTGTGATGTGATTCTCTTTTATCGCAAATTCCTGAATTTGTTTTTCGAACCACTCCTCAATTTCTTTCTTCTCAGGTTTCCAATATTCTCTTGGCATTAACCAATCTCTCTCTCAAAATTATCTCGGTCCTAGCAATAGAACCATTTGTTGGCTCAAGGGGTCCTGACCCAGGTTTATAGGTTAAGGTTTTCCAAAAAACCCCTATACTACTGGCCCTTTCGGCAGTGACCTACTTGCGCAGGCCAAAGTCTCACCTGAAGCAGTATGGGAGGGTGTTGGAAGTAGGTTTCCACACCCTGAGAGAGAGAAGGTAAGTCAAGAAAAGAGTTGCGTTCCTAGCTTATAAGCTTTGTATTTAAAAATTCTAGTTACATGCTTATATCGTAGAGTTCATATCTGTTAACTACCTTCGCATCCACGTGCGTAACACCGATCTATCAGTACAACAACTATAATCACAGTAATCAACAGATCATAGATTCATATAACAGGAACAAGGATATTTTCGTAGCTATAAAGAATATATATTCGCAAGTTCGCTAATCAGTTATAGTCCACATTTACTAGGGTTACTATCATTCATAGATTAAATAAATGCCTTCGCATCACTAATATCACAAGTAATATCATAAACGCATAAACAATAGATCATAGGAATACTCTGTATTATAACAAAGACATGTCCGTAGCAACAACGGGTAGCCAACCATAGATCCAATAGTTCGCATCAGCAGTAATACATAAACTCAGATAAAGCAGAGATACTCTAACTAGATTCACATATATTAGCATCCAAAACCCAATACAATCCAACACAGCCTGCGCACACAGTCATCAGGATTCCTTACCCTAGCAACCCAAACAGATCTAACACTTTGCAACTATCATCAATCTCTATTATTCTCTACCTATGACTCAAAAAGGTTCATCTATTTATACCGATTTAACCTATGCATCCAATGGTCTGCAAACCATGGTTTTCAGACTCTTGGTCTACCCTTGATTCATTACAATGCATTAGGGGCTTTGACCCCCCCCAAAACCCCTACACTACACTAATTAAGACCAAAATATACAAAATATATAAAAAATTGGATCTTTTTAGCGAACCATGTTCCAATAGTTCCCCTAATGTGCATTCAATTGAGTACCTTGGAAACCCTGGTTACCCTACGGTTGTTGGTTCTGGTTGCCTTTCCCCTTATTATTTTTCTTCAAATTAGGGGGATTAGTCGTGCCGTGCTAAGCATACACTTGACCTTGAGGAGGAGGTGGTTGTTGTTGTAGAGGTTGATAAGGCATGGGAGGTTGAGGTGCTGATGCCAGAGGGGCTAGAATTCTTGGTGGTGCATAACGATTATAAGGAGATGGGGAAACATTCTGGTAAACAAGTTGAGCAACAACTTCCCCTAGAATCGTTTGATGTGGTTAAGAAAATGCATAAGACGTGCTTTGAACAAGATACAGATTGCTTGGAGGGGGATAAGTGTTGGAGGAACTGGCCGCCCCTTGAGGGTGACCATAAATTGTCTGAGGAGGAGAATACAATGATGGGTGTGAAAGGAATCAACGATACTATCGAAAACATGAGATTCCCTCATTTCAGTGGCACCACCAAGTCTAGGAATGCCTGGTAAAATGGTATAAACATAACCTGACTAGGCATAAATCAAGTCATATTTTAAAGCTATATATAGAGCTTCTTCTTCGGTCTGAGGAAAGTGATATGCACCATATTTATCGATGGGGTCTAAGAGCATTCTAAGAAACCAATCCATATAGACACAATCATCGAATGCACTTATTCTACGCCATTCTTGTACATGGTTAGAAAGGTGGGTGAAATTTTTTTGACAGAATGCGGTCAATTTTTTTGTATCGGTATCATAACATAGGGGTAACTGGAAATATTACAAAAAATATTTAGCAAGAGTCACAAAAGTGGAATGATAGGCGGAGGTCTGGTCAATATACCACTTTACAGCATCTCCAGTGAGCATGCATTGGAACAAACAGAGACATATGCAGTCATCAATGATGGAATTTGACGACCACAACATGTGAATGGAGCGAACATGATTGGCGGGGTCTTATCCAGAGTTTCCCTCAAAATTAGGAATGTCAAAAGGAAGTTTGGTTGGCATAGCTAGCAAACAAGCAATATGGAGAATGGGATCATTGATTAACTGGTTAAAATCTGGGAGACTTAGACCAACCATAAATGGGAGAAATGGAGTGGCAACGACTGCAACTATAACAGTTCCTCTAGTGGTATTTCCCGAGTTGGGACCCAGGTTACCACATTGGGGTCTTGCACCTACATTGGTGTCATACATGGTGGTGATATGAGGCTGAGAGAATGTGGAATCAGAGGAATAACTCGATGAATCAGAAGAACCAGAGTCATAAGAGGGACTCGATGGAGGACTAGGAGGATTATTTCGAACCTGATGGGATGGAGAAATATGTCCTAACAAAAACTGAGGATGAATACCTTGTATTCTCCACGAAAAATGCCTTGGGGGCACAATGATGTCAAGAAATAAATGACACTAAACACTAAAGGATGATAGAAACAAAAGAGTAAACACAACAAGAAAACACCTAGTGTAGTGTTTCCAAGTGTAAACTAACTATTCTATGAGCTACTCTAATGCAGGCAAGCACGTCCCATCAAAATAAAAATGACCTCTAGCCTAAAGGTAATATAAATCCTCAAACAATCCTAGAATCTACTGTTTTAGATGGTCTTTCATGTAGAAAGGTAGGGTAGAGAACCAATTTCTACCCACAACCAGTCCTATAAGGAGTTTTCCTAAGATCGACCACTAAAGTTACCTTCATCCCACGGGGGTGGTCGAGTATTGAGATTCTTGGTAAATGAGACAACGCACAGAATTCCCTACCATGGTTTGGGTATCATTGAGGAGAACCACTCGCATGATATCCTAGCCTAACCCCCTCTGAAATGGGTTTTTGACGCACTCCGGATTTGACCGTGGGATGGTGAAGTATTTTAAGCTCCCTATTAACTCAATGTTCTATGTCTCAATGTATTTGTAGAAATTATACAACAAGCATGTATATCATGGATTCAATCTGTTCTAAAAATGTACTAAAGTTAAATATTGAATCACTTCTACAAATCAATTGCGGAATTAAAAACACAATTGCCAATCACATGAACCAAAGAAGAATCAATCAAGCCACAACACAGATAATTTCCCGGGGAAAGCTTGATGCTAAAAACCCCACTATCTTCTATTGTATATTCAACATGGAATCATGAAACAATTACATACAACTCTTCTCACAAGAGCCCTCTTGTACTCAGTTAATTGTCTCACACTGTCTCAGATAAAACTGACTAATAATTCACCAATTTACTGCCTCCATATAGCCTGCCTTTCTTGCGCAATCCCTGATGAATGAAATCCCTATTATTTAGGAATTTTGGCCTTCCTTGACTGTGCAAGTATCATGGGCACTCCAATGGGTTTTTGGTTTCATGGGTGCAACCCAATAATCCAAAAATGATAGTCAACTTCCCTTTCACCTAGATCCCAACTGGGTTTCCACTGGATCTGACATGCATGCAACTAATAATAGTAAATCCTTAGTTGCATGTGAGATCACTGATTGTGAATTAATTAAAATTTAATTCAGTTGATCTCTCACTAGTGTATCTAACAGTTACAACTATAACAACTGAGTTTAACTCACTTAACTGAGTTAAACTAATTACAACCTGCATTAACTAATGCACCACCGCACTTCGAACTCTGTTACAAATAGAATTAATCTACATGCCTCACCAACTACCTCTAACTTGAAATTCAAGAACTAACTGAGTTTATCACACTCAATTAACTATTACAAGTTATTTTGAGATTAGATTACATTTCATTGTCCATATTAATTCAGGGATAACTAAAATAGAAATGAACCAAATTTAGCCCACACTAGTGTAGGTGCTGCTAAGGCCTGTGGTCCCACACTATTGTAGGTTCTGCTTGGACCTCCTGGTCCCACACTAATGTGGGTGCTGAAATTTCTTATTGAATTTCAACACTCCCTCTTAACAACAAAGGGATTATCCTTCAACCTGATCATGCCTCTATGGTATTCGAATTTTCTCATGGTGAGTGCCTTCATCAGAATATCTGCATCCTGATCTTCCATGGGAATGTACTGAAGCAACATTATTCTCCTCTTCACACAATCTCTGAGATGGTGGTACCGAATATATATGTGCTTGGACCTATCATGAAATGCAAGATTAATCGAGAGTTTAATGCAACCTTGATTATCACAATGTATCATTGTCAGATCCATATGAGAAACAAACAAACCAACCAAGATCTTTCTCATGCAAAGAAGCTCACATGCAGCTTGACTTGTTGCCATGTACTCTAATTCTGCCAAACTGAGTGCCACAGATCACTGCTTCCTATTGTACCAAGAAACTGTTGTCAATCTGATGTTGAATATCCCTCTTGATGTGCTCTTTCTACCTAATGGACTGCCTGCCCAATTTGCATCCGTGAAGCCTTGAAGCTTCAATCCCTCTATATTTTTGTACCATAGACCATACTTTGATCTGTCCCTCAGCTATCTCAAGAAATGTTTCCCCGCCTTCCAAAAGAGCGTGGCAGGCTTAACCATATCTTGACTCAGTTGGTTAATTGAATAGAAAATGGCTTGTCTGGTGTTCACTAGATACTTCAATGAACCAACTAATTGCTTGTAGACAGTAGAATCCACCACCTCTCTAGAAGTAGCATCCTCTTTCCTCCAACTTTCTGGAAGAGCAGAATCCATGGGTTTGCAGCTCTCCATGTGAAACTTACCTAGTATCACATTGGTGTACTTGCGTTGAGAAACAAAAATTTCACCATCTCGCTACCATATTTCCAAACCAAGGAAATAATGGAGTCCCATGTCCTTCATTTCGAACTCCCTTGAAATATCCTCCTTCAATGAGTGTATCAGCTACTCATCACCTGTCAAAATTAAATCATCAAAATAAATAACAATAATCAATAGCTTACCCTCAACCACAATCTAGTACAGGTTTTCATTAGCTTGACTTTGGTGAAGCCCAACCCGATGAAATAGTTGTCTATCCAAGTGTACCAAGCACAAGGTGCTTGCTTCAAACCATACAGTGCTCTCTTGAGTCGACACACATGTGAATCACTGTTGAAGATCTTGAAACCTTCAAGCCTCTCTATGTACACTTCTTCCTCAATTAGTCCATTGAGAAATGCAGTTTTCACATCCATCTGATCCTCAATTAGTCCATTGAGAAATGCAGTTTTCAAATCCATCTGATGAATGCGCCATCCCATCTGTGCTAAGAGTGTAAGGATGGATATAATGGAAGAGTATCTTGCAACAGGTGAAAAAGTCTCATCATAAGCGATCCCCTCAATCTGTGAGAATCCCAAGGCCACAAATATGGCATTGTATTTCTCCACACTCCCATCAGTAGCTTTTTTTACCTTGTAGATCCTTCTAGATCCAACCACTGATTTATCGATTGGTCTTGGGACAATATCCCATGCACTATTCTTGAAAATGGACTCATAATACTCCACCATTGCATCAACCCAAGTTGGTTTCTGCACTGCCTCCTGAAAGGAGGATGGTTCATTCATAATACATTTGCTCATAAGATCCATGTATCTAGAAAACCTATCTGGAGATTGTCTCTGTCTATGTTGTGAAGTAGGGGCTCCTACATTCTCTGCAGCATCAAGTCTCAATCTATCAGCTTCCGTGGTGTTCCTTCTACCATTTCTCTTGGATGGCTCTGCATGAGTGTTTTCCACCACTCCATGATCCTCCTCATGTGGCTGCTCCACATCTTGAGGCTCATCCTTGGGAACCAAGAGTTCCTCCTTTGCATGACCATCTCCCTTTCAAGGGACAACCACATGGATTTCTCATCATATGTTGGCTTGAGGGGTCCTGACCCAGGTTCAGAGGTTAAGGTTTGCCAAAAAACCCCTATACTACTAGCCCTTTCGTCAATGACCTACTTGTGCAGGCCAAGGTCTCACCCGAAGAAGTATGGGAGGGTGCTGGAACCAGGTTTCTGCACCTTGAGAGAGAGTAGGTAATTTGAGGAAGATCTATGTTATAACTTACTAAGTTCACACAGAATGAGTATTTTCGCAACTCTTTTAATAGTGCAATCAACATATAACCATAAAAAATCTATCAGATCTAATCAGTACAGTCGCATCCATGTGCATATTAAAAAATACCATCATAGAGCATTATAATTGCAGCCACTATCATATCATAGCTATACTTATACTAATTTCAGAATACAGATACATTCGCAACATAAATAGGGTTCACAAATGAATCTCAACAGTAAACATAACCAATTCACATAACACACAGATACTTTAACAATACTTTGAATTCATTAACATTCAGATCCACTTACAACCAAGACACATCCTGTGCACACAGCCTAGCGGGGTCCACACACAGTAGGATTAAGGATCTCCACACACACGGCCAACATGAGTCCTTACCAAAAATGACCCAAAACAGATCTAATAGTTCACACACAACATCAATCTATCCCCTTACTTAACTACTAGACCCAACTATCTATATATTTATAACATCTTAGCCTTTGCTATCCGATGGTCCGCAAACCATGGTTTGCGGACCTTAGATCTACCCTTTAACTGATTACAACACATTAGGGGCTTTGACCCACCCCAAAACCCTTCGCAGGATCGAGTTTAACAAAATTGTACCAAAAACGCAGGTTATGGAACCCCGTTCCAACAGGCCCCCAACACAATCTTGTGACTCGTCCCGAGCTACTATGGCCATGGGTTTTCCATATTTGGTTGTAGCTGCTTGATCGCATTAACTAGTGGGGGAAACACTCCTTCGCTCTGTGTAGCAGCATTCTAAGAAATCTCTACCAACTTCTGCAACGTTAGACCTTCATTAATAGCAGTGACACTCTCCAAAGTTTGGTTCAGCTACTTAACCGCAATGTCGACATCCTGAGAGAGCTTGAGGGCTTCATCAACCCAAGGCTTAAGGTGGTCGCTGAGGACCTTATTTTTCTGGTGGAGATCTTCAATGTCGTCTCTTAGTGTGTGGCTGGTATGCAGTTGTGCCAGGTGTTGAGTAGGGATCAGATTAGGCATATTGGCTTCTAGTTTCTCGAACTCTTCTTCCTTATGGCACAGCTCTTCAGTAAGTTCGCACAGGAGAGGATCATGTTTCACCCTAGTCCACAGCTGTATAGTTGTCTCCAACAGTCCTGCGCCCTGAGAAATCTGATCTGTGATGACATTGGTGGCCTATGTGACCAACGCAGCTCATTGGGCCCTTATCTCAGGTGGCATTTCTGGCTAGAATTTCACATGCAAGGCCACAATATGTTGTTCCATCTCTGATTTGACCACCTGGATCTTGGTCCTTGAAGCCTTGAGTGCTGCAACAAGCCCTTAAATCTTGGCCTTGGGTGTGGCAGAAGACGAGATATCTTTAGTGACATCTGTGTAGAGCCTACTAATTAGGCGTTCCAACTTTGTACACTGCACGACGGAGAGGGGACATGTAGCCTGTGCCTGGGACACTTTAGCGGTTTTTTCTTCTATCATCTACTCAGCTGTACTAAGCTTCTGGTGCACTCGACCTTCCCTGTGTTTAATCTCTTCGAATAGGGATGTGTGGAGGACCTGTAATGGTTCATGTGGCAGTCGAGCTAGGTCTAATTGTACCTCTCCGCGGGCTTGGACTTACGTTCCTAAGTCAGGTGGACTCAGCATGAGGGTTGTGCCTGGCAGAGGGCAGAGGTAGCTTTCCGTTGTCATGATTAATGTGTTGCTTGTCGCTGGAGATGGTCTTGCCTGAATCATACTTGTTTTCAATGTGTCAGTCTTGAGCTGTAGAGTTTGAAGCTCAACATGGAGTGTATCGACCGTGACTTTCTGCTGCTCTTCTAGAGCTAGCCATTTATCCTCTGCAACAAGGGTAATTGCATCCGCAATCTTCTCTAGGTCCTATTTTGTTAGAGTAAATCCTGTGTCTAGTACCGGCCATTGATATTTTTACTTCTTCCATGGTCCTTTAGCAGGGTCACCCGTTCGTTTTTTTCCTCAAGGGGAGTAAGTACCTCCCGCATCTAGACCCTCTGCACCTAGATCCTTCTGTGAATCCTTCTGCAAACCTTTATGTGCTTCCGAGTCCATTTCCTTCCCAGTACTCTTACCCTATCCTTCCTTCTTATTGAAGCCTCGAAAATCGTTGCTTCAAACATTGGGGGATAACCACCTGGTCGGGACCTTAGGACAACTTTTTTGTTTGGTGTGGTGGCTCCGACTGGATTGATAGGACCAATTTCCTAATAATTTAAATGGGTTGGTAATGGAATCATTGGGTGAAGGGAAAATGGGACTAAATGACTGAAATAAACTATCTAATCTAATCTAAAACTGATAAAATAATTCTAAAACTAACCCGGGTATCAAATGTGAATACAAATTTAAATTGTTTCAACTAACCAATAACCATAAAAATGTATTATAGTTTAATTGAAATATGTAGTAACAAAGAAAGATAACTCTGTTTAAGAAACTAAACAGAGTTATAATAACATATTGCATTCATCATTTATATATCATTTGCATATACTGTAAAAGATAAATATTTCTACACACATAGAAATGATATGTATAAAGAAATATCGTGAAACAAGTACATATAAATGATAGAAAATTTAAAAGAAATATCTCATAACATAAGAAAACTAGCAATGAATAGATAGAAACACCATATCCATCTTGATACTTCCCGATGCAATTCGATATTCAAATCCAACAACTTCAATGTAAAATAGACCCCAAGATATAGAAATGCAATTCTTAAAGGCAATTTTGCATAGAACCACCAGATGTGATCCTTTATAAAAATATAAGAGTCAATGGAGTATAGAAATGTAATCTCCAAGTCAAAATATTAAAAATTCAGGACCCCTTTCTAAATGCATGAAAGGGGTTTAAATAGGTACTTAATAAAAAAAATAACTAAAACTATTCCTACAATCTATCTAATAAAAAATCTAGAAACAGAAATGCAATCTTGAAGTGAACCGATTCATTGATTATCTGTTGCATTTTATGTGCCCAGATGGCATATTTTGAGCATTTCTTTCACTTCTTCTAGATGACTAAGCTTTGAGTGTAACTGCCCTGTATATGTGGCATCGGAGAATTCATGAATAATGCAATTGATGGCATTTGAAAGAAATTTAATCGTTTTTTGCTGACTATGAGGCTTGATAAGGTAAGTCCACATCATATCCCACGATATTCCTTGCAGTTGGCTAATTTGCTGATTCTTATTGATTATTTCTTGTTTCCATCTGTACTCAGTTTCTTTTACTCTAGATAACTTGCCTTGGTTACAATCTGAAATCAAATTGATTGCATACAGGCTATTATTCACCAATTGTGTTACATTGTTCATCATACTTTTAGCTCTGGATGTAGCTCCTTCCGCTTTGATTAAACGTTGTTCCCATTCTGCAAAAATAATTTCCTTATGTATTTCCATAATACTCGGAATATTTTCTTTTATTCCCAACTCTAAGTCTTGCCATAAAATAAATTCGGAAATTTTTTCATCAGCTTCATCAAATTCAAGTTTAAGACTGACTCCTTCATCTATTAAGGAAGATGTAATTTCACACAAGGATTCTGGTTCTGCAACCTTTAGACAAAATTCATTTAATTGCTGAGACAATAACTTGCTTGTATCTCGGGCTTCATTTTTGAACTAATCCAAATTAGGATAATTTTTAAACTTGTCCAATCTAGATTGAAACATCTTCTCTTGCGCAATCTTTGAATTCTTCTCATTTTGCAGAAGAGCTTGTAATTTTGCTACTTCTTGGTTTAGTTGCTATTGTTTTTCTAAGGTCTGTTGATCAATCTTTTTCTTTTCAATAGAAAGCTGCTCTTCTAGCTGTTTGGATTTTAGCTCTTCATCCTGAAATTGTTGTTTTAACTGAATACTTTTCTTCTGGTTCTCTGTAACCTGTTCTTCCAACATAGTTATTTGCAAATATTTTTGCTTCATTAATTGTGTAACTTCAGAGGCCTTGTCTATAGTTGCAACACTATATGCACCTGCGTATTGAGATAATTTAGTGAGATCCTCAGATGGATTCACCTCAGCATTTTTATAAAAAATATTCATAAACTCCACTTGTGATGTCGAAAGTGTATCCTGATCAGTTCTCCTCTTTTTCCTTTGTTTTCTCACAACAGCCCTATGCTTAGGACTGTAAAATACATCCAGAGGAGGGATTTCTTCTATTTTCAACATAATTTCACCTGTGGGATTTTCAGGAATAACTTTTATATCCTGGTCTTCCATAACATTAACTTGGGGATTATTCTGTTGTCCTATTTGCTGGGAAAATGGTTCATATTGGCTCAGCAAATGAGGAGAAACTATAAGTTCACCAGATTCAACTACTTTTTTAGTAGCTTCCTCTCTTCCAAGTTGAGAATCTGGATTATTGTTTGTATCTCCTTTTGGTGCCTATTCAGTAGCCTTACTGTTTGTGCTTCCTTTCTCAGTATGCATGTTGGTATCAGTACCTATGCTTTCTCTTCCTGTCTGGGCTGAAGACTGTTGATCAATATGTATATCAAGTTTAGCAGCTGTTTCTTTCTTTTCAGTAACAACTTTTCTGCTAATATCCTCTTTTTGTAAAATAGGATTAGTTCCTGTTACTTCTTTCTGAGTCTGTATGATGATTTTGCTGGAAGATGTTTCTATTACTGTTTTTCTGGATGTATTCTCTGTTTCCTTCTGTTGCGATTCATTCTTCTGCATAGGAACTCTTAATTGATCCAGAGGAACTTTGAGTAATCTCTGGCTTCTAAACAACATAAACTTATTCAACTCTTCGGCCTAGAATTTGGACTTGGCCAAATCAAAAATTTGGGAAAAATTATCTACAGAAACAAATAAATCATCGAACATATCTGGTTCGTGTTCAAACTGAGCAATTGAAACAGTAGTAGTAAAATCAAATGCCACCTTCCTTGGGTCATATTGTCTCCCTTGGATTGTTGAAATTTTAAGATTGGTTAGCTTACCACCTTCTTTTTCAGCATGAACAAAATTATTGAGAGTATAATCACCACATTTAAAAGGAAAAGTAGGCCACATTAGCTTCTTGTTGTTCTTCAAAGTCTTGGACATGCCTTCTACTGTAAGCTGATATGCAATTTATTGCACTAACAGTTTATCTGGAACATACAAAGGAAGAATGTGTGGTTCTACAATACTTCCGAAAACTCTGATATATGTGAATCTTTCTTCTCCAAACCAATCCCCAATCGAGGATAAATCAACTTTAGCCTTCTCAGAAAGCCTAGGAGGGAATCAGCCAAAAATAGTTTGATAAATCAGGATAAGAAAACTGTGAAAACTCTGTAAACATGGCTTTTGAAATGCCCTTTCCACAAGAACTTGTGATATATATGAATAGGAACAGGATCTTTAGGGGTCCATTTCCATCCTAATATGGGAAATTCAGAATTAAAGCACAGGGCGTCTAGAATATAAGCTCAAAAATAAAAAGGAGTGGTATTTCCTGAGTTTCTATCTTTCCTATACTAAAGAATCCTAGTGGCTATCTTATCAGAAAGAATGACAGCCCAGTCCATTATCTCGGAATTTATAGCAGAATGTATTAATGTCACCTTTTGTATAGAAAACCTAGCTGAGTTATCATTCCCAAACAATCTGCACATCATTGCTGCAGCATAACAGTATGGAGGTGAAAGAGACTTCACAGAGTACATACCTGATGCCTCGTGTTTATGTTTTTCGGGAGCCTTTCTCCATTCTCTAATCGGCTCTGACTGATTTTCATTATTCGCAGCAAATTCCTTGATGAAGTCTTTGTTATAGATTTTCTGCGGGTCCGGAAGGTGGTACATTGCTTTAATGTCTTCTGCTTTGAACAACCCAAATATTGCTCCAGAAGCTGAAAAAAGGTTCTGTTTTGGATAGCCACATTATCAATTACCCACCGAATCACATCATAATATGGAAAAATGTTTGCTCGAGTTGCAATTCGGTGCAGAAATGAATTAGCCAGTGTTTGAAGGGAATTTTTTGAATCTGACTCTGAATCTTGCTCATCAGGAACTGATTCTTTTGGCACAGTTACCTTAGGCTTTTCCTTTTCAATGAGGTTATATACGTCTTCCCAGGATAATTTACCTAGGCCTTGGAATGATGTGTCTGTAACCAGCTTAATCTTAGCTTTTTTCTCTTTAGGTGCCATGGTGAACACAGGGGCTTTTACCGCGACAGAAAATTTCGCCTTCCTAGATCTCTTTGACATTTTTGTATCCGGAAACATTTCCCTCGCTCTGCGAATGAAAGGATTGGGTTTTCTTTGGTTTTGAAAAGGGAAAAAATAGTTCAATCGTGGTAAAAACTCAAATGAGGAGAACAACTGTATAACAATCTATTCATTGATTTTTATTTATTATCTCAGTGTTTATAACATAAATGCCCTCTAAAGAGTCACACTCATGTATTTAAAACAAAATCATTTTCCATTATTCGTTTGATTTCTTATTCAATATCATACGTACAATCGGGAGTTGCTACTTTTGAAATAAGTGTTAAAATATTACCTTTTTAATTCTTGCGATGGGATGAATAAATAGTGTATGAGCATTAAGTAATAATCGCATTGGGAATTTTCAAAGGTAAAAAAAATAACATAATATGATTTGTGTTGATTTTTGATTGCGATGATTGCATCGGGGATTTTTAAATGGAGTGAATCATTAATGAGCTTCTCTGATTTCCTATTGCGATGAGGTGGGGCCGCTACGTCAGAGTCTTTTAATCAAACAAATATAACGTTTGTTTCTCCGCAATGCAATTGCGATGAAGCGCATCGTATCGGGGTTTCGCAATTGACCACTAAGAGTTTGTTTAAATTTTTGCGAAATGCGATTGTGATGAACTGCATCGCATCAGGGTATTTCAAAACAAATATGAAAACTTAAAACTTATCCGATTTGCAATTGCAATTGAGTTCCATCGCATCGGAGTTTTACAAAGTGAATATAAAACTTAAATATCTCTCTGATTTCGGATTTGCGATTACTGTACACATCAAATATTGTTAAATATAAAAACTTTATGTAAATTTTGATATGATAAAAGATTTATATCTCATCTGATCGGAAAGTTTTTCAATGTTGTATTTGTTTATACACACTTGTTAATAAAGATATGCAATATTTCCTTTTATCAATGAACTTCTTATTCCTAATTTAAAAATGATTAGATTGTTTCTAAATCTTTTATTTCTATCTAGAAAGCAAGATAAAAAGGGGACCTATTTCTAAATGAAATTTATTATAGAAATTTGGAAATGGGTAGGGTTTTTGTATAGTACAAAAATTGGCGATTCACTGGAAGAAACAGTTATCTCTGAAAAAATAAAATGAACACTATATTTCTAGTAAGTAAAAATTTCTAAAGATAATGAAAACTATCTTAGGATAATTCAAAATAAAATCTAACTATGAAAAGGAAGAAAAAACACTTACAATTTCTTTCTAATTCCTTAAGAATAAAAACATTTTTGGTTTATCTCAAGCTTTGATTGGTTGATAATAATGAAGTAAGTGGACTTCTTCAAGTTTAGCTTTTGTAATATACTCTATTGTCATAGGCATTGCCTCTACTGCCAGCAAACATTCATAGTCTCGACAGGGCTACCTTTTAACCATCAACCATTCATTATCCCATCCAACTAAGATTATGACTTTTTAAAAATAAATTCATAAGACATATTATTTCATGTTTACTATCTTTTATTTATTTTTTTAATTTAAGAGCCATTTTTCTGGTTTGGTAGCCAGTTAGTAACAATGCCATTCACTAGTTGTAATTAAACTGAACAAGCTGGCTCGTGATGATACCCCTTGTCTTACTTTTATAAGCCATTACCCTGTTTTGGTAAGTAGTATTGGTAATGTCAGTTTTATTACTTCTTATGATCATGGTAAGTAGGCTCATGATGAGACCCTTATCTCCTAAATTTTGTCGTATAATTCTTTAGAATTACATTCTAAAAAAATCACGACTAAAATGGATGGGGTGAAATAGTTGTATCCTTAAGAATAAATGGATGAAAATTTTCAAATTTTTTTGTTTGCTAAAGCTTGAAAAAGTCTTTACTTTTTAAAGATAACCTTTCTCTGCTTAATAAACTTATAATGATTTACATTTTCCTCAAAGTTTCAAAAGATCATGAAAATGTTTTGAACAAATTTTCAAAGTTTAACATTTTATTTAAAACTATAAAAAATTGTAATCATTTCCCAAAAAATCCTTATTTACACAAAATAAGTATCTATAATATTCTTTCTAAGACATTTTCTAATAGTAAAAATTCAATTAGAGACTATTAACAACCTTTATTTACAAAAACAAATAAAAATTGCAAAAAGGAATATGTACAAGTAAGAAGGGGTTACCTCCTCATGAAAATAATTTCTTTAAGACAAGCCCATTTACAGGAAGAGGTTCTCTCTTTCCTATTAAATCTTGGAGCATGAATGTATATGAGCCTATCTTTTCCACAATCTGAAATGTTCCTGTTAGACTCCTATACCAATAGGTGTCATATTTCATGATTGACTTGATGAGCTATGCAATATGTTCATACCTTTTCTTGTTGCAAAGGTTTTCCATATTCTAAAAGAATCAAAAAATTTAAAAAAAATGTAAAGAGGGTATGCCCTAAAAGAAAAATAAAAGGGTAAAACAATAATAATGGCCAAAAAAGTGAAAGAAATGAACCCCAAACAAAAATAGGCTAAGGAAAGTGTGCAAATCCAAATGCCACTACTATTTCATTTTCTGTAATAAGCTATTGTGTGCAGCTTGTCAAACTTTTGCCACAATTTATGAAGAGTCAAACTGTTTAAACTTGACTAATTCATTTTTCAATTTCATGTTGTAGAATAGACAATAAATATCTGGTCAAACAGTTTAATCTTGGCAGATAAGTAGATAGGTAGAGTTAATAAAAGGTGCTCAACAGTTTAATCTGAGCCCTTGGGTGTAATAAGGTTAGAACTAGATAGATTTCCATATGTAAAAGAAAAAGTGTGATAAGGGTTTGCCAGTCTAAGTGCACCCTAATAAAGAAGAAAAATGATAGAGTAAAGTAGGTAGGGTAGGTAGATGATGTTGCAGAATTACATGTGATGATCAATGGCTTTAGATGTGTGAAATCTTTTATTTTCATCACAAAGTGCAAAGGCAGACACTCCACTGGAAGAATTTCAAAGCAAGGCAAAGTCAAATTATTAACTTCCCTTCTCATTTTTCCCTAAACATTTCACTAATTTCCCCTAAGTGCTAAGGTATTTGAAAATTAAAGGGGCCCAAGGCATTTCCTTGACTTTTGGAGGGACCGGACCCTCGGCCCAATAATTGGAAAAAACCTAAGTACTTAAAATCATTCATCATCACACTCATTTACTTCAAGAAATTCCTTCCTAAGTAAAATCCCATTTTACTTAGGAAAATCATGAGATATTTCATAAAAAACCCTCAAAATCACATTTTATCCTAAGTTTAAGTGATGAAGTGATTATAATACAATTTGCTTCTACAAACTTCACTTTCTTAGTTATATTAATGTATTTTGAAGTTTACCTTGTCCCCTTGTCATATTAACATTGATTTTATTTATTAACTCCTTATAGAAATGACCTTCTCCTATTATATATAATTCCTTTTATATAATATCCCAAAAACCCATGTATTATGATTTTAACCAAAGTATTTATTCCTAACTCGTTCAAATAAAAAACCCACTTTATACCCCCTTTGGTTAAAATATATCATTATATGTTAATCCAGCCCCCTACGGTAATTGGATTAATCTAATTTAATTATCATATAATAGAAATACATTAAAAATGATTTAAAACATGTTTTATTACGTGTTTTAAAACAAAAAATAAACCATCCCTTGCATATTTTTCCTCCCCGACCCTTCATCGTACACAGAAATTAATTAATCCCCACGATTAATTAATAACCTAACACGCCAATCAAAACGATCTCGAAGCGATTAATCGATAATAAATTGCGTCGGGCCCTCCTATTAACTCCCCATCAACTTCACGCCCCAACCACCGTTCGATCAGCCGCTCCAAGATCAACGGCTATTGATAATTCTGCTGGCCATCCTGATCCAAACAATAACGCGCGAAAAGCTGGTGGTTTCCAAACAGTGTCATTGCCACGCGTCATTCACTCTATGGAATCGCTGCCCATCCGCTCAATACCGCCCTCCCTCAAAAGCGGTGCGGAAAAAACCGCTTACCGCCTGCCCTCTGTGACGCGTCCATCATACCTGCTGACTTCATCATTAAAAACCCGCCAACCTTTTGACTTGTGAATAAAACAAATGTGCCCGCGTCATTTTCATTATCTCGTGCACTAGCCAGTTTCCCATGCAACAAATTTCAAAAATCAACTGTTGAAGTCTGCCGACTGTTACCTTGCTGAAGAGAATTGCAGTCGAGTATTCCAAGGTTCTTCCGCCATAACCAGTACCTGTTCAAATCACTGTTCATTCAAATCTTACCCGCCAATATCAACCGTTTACCCGTTTAAATACAAACACCCTAGTGTTTCTCATTTTCACCTGATTGTGCAGTAAAACCCTTTGTAACCCAGCTACGCCACCTGAAGCCTCTGTTAACCAATTCGAGCATGGTTTACCTCCCAAAAATCATTCTAGATTCACTCCACAGACCTCTCAAAATCAAATGAAACCTTTTCGACCTCCCCTGCAAACCAATGCTTTCTTAACAATTAGTTTTGTTTTATAGGTGATCAGAAGACCACATCCTTGGATAAATAGTCTTAATACTATTCATAAGACTTGTTTACTCTAAGAGTGTTATCAAATCTATTCAAACAGAGATGGAAGATAAAACATACAGTTGAAAGACAAGCAAAAGAAACAGGATATTAAACGATTTACTGTTGAAACAGACAGTAAAAACCTAAACTACACAATGAAGGTAAAAGGACACAGTAAAGAACAGTTAAAGAGTATCAGTATTAAAGAGTATCAAATTGAAGACCAAGTCAAGTAAATCAGCTAGCATGAAGATAAACAGTGGGGAAGACAGTTACAAAACAGAACATACAAGTTCATGACAAAGTGAAGACAGATAAAAAATAGAGCGGTAAAAAGTAAAAGGTAAACAGTAAAAATGAAGTTACAGAGGCAGTAAAATGGTAAAAAGAAATGAAAATACTTTCACCAACATTGAATTTTGTCTAAAGTGAAAGTGAAACAATCAAAAGGACAAAAAAGTGAAAAGTTGAAAAACACAACAAGAAGGAACATTTTTGCAGAAATTTCATGCTTTAGTCATTATTTTGCAGAAAATATTATGATCAATATAAGATGAATTTTGAAAAAATGGAGGTTTATGTTCTTAATAAGACCATCTACAAAAACCTCTCTCACTTTTCTAACAGCTATTATGTTTCTGGAAATATTAAACAATGTTGGAAAGCACTTGTTTCAGAAAATTCCAGTTAAGTCATCATTTTGCGGAGAATATTGTGGCCAATCCAAAATACATCATACACAACGAAAAGAGGTTTTTGTTCCTAAGAGACATATATAAAAAAACCTATCTCACGTTTTGCACAGTGATTTCAGAATGAGAGATACATGCACATCTTTACAGGCTAGTTTTCAGACTCTGTAAAACTTTGTTTTATACATAGTTTTACAGAGACTATTGTGCACAGATGGAGAATAATTTTTGGAAAATGAAAGAGGTTTATCTCACCAACATATTAATCCACATTAACCTCGTTCACTTTTTACATAGCTATTACGGATTGAGAAATAAAAAGATATCATTGGACCCCAAGTTTGCAGAATTGTTGGAGCAAAATGCACAAAGAAAGGAAGAAGTTAGTGACTCGGATGCCTCATCATCAACTAAGAGTTGGATAAAATTAGAATTCTCCTCTTTATCATCACCTATCCATACAAAATAGTGCCAAATATATGCATTAGTTTGAGTGTATTTTACTTAAGTTCTATTTATGTAAAATAGTTGGAGAGATTTGTGAACTAATCTTGATATTTTTTTCAAGATATTTTAGTTTAGAATTTGTATAAATAATTCACTCTTGGAAGTATTTTGGTGTGGATTCTTATACTTTGATGTAACATTGAATATTTTGGAATAAAGAGCTTTGGAAAAAAATTTCGTGGCAAAACTGGACAAGGAATTGAGGCAGAAGACTTTTCTCAGGATTCATGTGTCAAATGAAGGATCAATAAGTCATCTCTATCCCATGTTTTGAAGTTTTATATTTGTTTACAATATCATCTGTGTTTCATTATCTTAATATTTAACGAAAATGATTAAATCAGAAAGTACTTAGGTGTAATCTGATTTCAGTCGTTATTATTCTAAATGTTTTCTTCTAAACTAGTTTAAACAGCGAATTCTTAATTGATCATGTTTGTCTAGTTCATACATCTTTGGTTATTTAGTAAAGAATAATTAAATTATCTTTATTGATAATAAATCTAATTCTCTCCTCTTCAATGTGTTGAAATATTCTTTATTGTCTTTCATCCGTTTGAATTCCATTCCATTCACTTTAGATCTATAATTGTTTCTAGTTTGATTATCTTTCCCTTGTAAACCATCTTTTGTTAAAAAACTTAAGCCAGTGCCGCCAATCCTTTGAATCCATAGCCCAATGGCCTGAAACTACTTAATCTTGCCCTCAGTTACAGAATTCCACCATTCAAATTCAAACAAAACCCCTGAAATTTATAACTAGCCTAATATCTTCTAAAAACAAAGCTAAACTTGAAAGAGAGAGCCCTCTCTGGATACAGATTGGCTAGATTCGGTATCTAAAATATTGGTTTGTGGTTACCTCGGACACCTTTCCTCTTCTAACAACTTCAAGGAAAATCAGAGTGATAACATAGTGGCGACTCCACTGGGGAACTGAATCATTTTTACTATTGTTTGACTTATAAACTACAGACGAAGTCTAAAGATTAGCCAGGTAGCCTTTGAAATTGCTCTTGCTTTGCAATTGCAAAAGTAAATAAATGCTGCTTCAGTCTATATCCGGTCTAGTTTATGGATCGAACATCTGGTTTCAAATACATTATTAGTTCCTCTTGTCAAATAAGTCTTTAAGAAAGTTTAAATCTCATATCTGAAGCCTCTTAAAGAAATCATAGAAGCTGTTTTGAAAATTCATAAAAAAACAAAATAATCATAAAAGACTCAAAATTTGGTTTCCTGAAGAACTAACTTTTTCTTCAGAATTGTTTTATAGGTTTAGATCTGATCTATGATGGCGGACACTGATCAGACACACAAAGGTTAAAATCATCCACCTGGTGACTCCAAAATCCATTTCACAATCAAGACTCCACTGGAGGAATGAACCTGGAGGAACAATATGGAAAGATCAGGCTTTCAACTTAGATCTTAATCCAAGACATTATGTTCTTTCTCATTAATAACGTTTTTCAATATGTATTGTATTTTATATAAGGATCTAACTTGGTTTTACAGATATCGTGGCCTTTCATTATGGCTGATTTTCAAGATGATCCAAGAATAAAACGAATATATGCTCCCATGAGCAGAGATCACATACCTGGATTTCCACACAAACTACCGAAGGTAAATTGGGGTGAAAATCTGCCCATGTTTCAAGATGAGAAAATTGATGATCCTTTACTACATCTCATTAAATTTCATATACACTCATCAAGATTGAAGGGTGATTGGCATGAGGATTGCCTCATGAAGATTTTCATGGGAACCTTAGAAGGAAAAGCAAGGGAATGGTATGAAGCTCTCAAACCTGCAAGTTTGTTTTCTCTAAAATATTTTCATAAGGTATTTTATTAGCATTACAAAGAAGATTTTCCATCTTTATCATTAGTTGAAAATTGTTGTGATCAAGCTGAAGATCTTATACATTACCTTAAAAATATTGATGAAGATTTTGGAAATTGGTATTCTGAAGATTTATTAGAAGAAGTCCAAAACTTTCATTCTCAAGTTAAATATCATAATAATCAAGAGGAGTTAAACAAAAATTAAATAAGTCAGGAGATAAATCAAGATCCACAAAGCCCCTCTGTATTAACAAATGATGTTTCATTTAATGTTTTGAATGAAGTTAAAGAAAATATTCAACCTCATGATCAACTTTTAGATAAGAGAAAAAACAATTGTCATTTCAATCTAAGAATTCAGAGATTCCCACCCCCCCTCACCGAAGAAGAGATCAATTTGCTTCTAAACATGCAACAATCCTCAAAATATTTACATAATGAAGAAATTGTTTCTACTTCTTCTAATGTTGATGAATGGACAAAAGTTTTTTTCCATAAAAGGACAGAAGAACAGGTTGATGCTCATGTTATTCTACCTTCCCAAAAAGGCCCATTGCTTGATATCATGCCTATTGAACAAAACAATGATTTTCAAACAGAATGCAACCAATCCAATCAAGATATATTAGGATTGTTGGAAGAAAAATATGTTGATCCATTGTTTATAATTGATGACATTCCTTCTTCTGAAAATTTGCCTAAATATGATCAGTATGATGATAATTATGTTCTCCCAATTCAAGATAATTTCCCAGAACAATCCCTAGCTATTTTGAGGGATGAAATGTTAGAACTTCAGCTTGATGAGGATTTTTTAAGAGCTTTATTTCTTCTTTTGAAATCAAGAAAATATTCTCCTAAACTGAAAATATGTGTTCTTGAGATAATTTCTGAAAATTATGAAAATGAAATCAAACTTTTGCATTCTCAAATTCAGTCATATAATTTCCGAAATCCTAAAGAATTCTTTGAAAATCTTCCTTCTCCAAAGCAAGAGGAAATTGTACTATCTTTTGACCTGCATATTGAGGATGATTATTCTTTCAAACACAAGACTGAGGAAATAATTTCAAGGATTAATAATCAGAATACAACTGAACAACTAGTCATTGAAGGCCTAGAAACACAAATCATACATTATGTTTTTAATGATCCTATAGCAAATTATATGGAGAATATTTTTACCTCAAATCTGCAAACATGTTTTATCTATGAGGATCAAATATATCAACAATTGCCATTTCACATATTATCGTTTATTATAAAGGCACATGATCATAACATACTTCCAATTTTGATCTCAAGTAATCAAGTTATCCATTTATTTTTACAGCGACTTGATTGGCTTCATTGGCATTTTTGTATTACCTGATTCAATAAGATTTTTAGTAGATTGAGTAGATAGATGAGTGTCAATAAGCTTAGAATTTTGAGCATTTTTTTTTAGTTGTCAATTTTCAGCTAGTTTTTCATTAAGTTGGTTTGAAATTTTTTGTGTTGTTTTAGTTTCAGATCAAATTTCAGGTTGCAGAAAAAGGACTATATTCAATTCAAGATTTTCAGCCACAGCAAATGCATGTTTGAGATTGGACCAAGGCAGAAAATTTCCAACTGGGAAACAAAGTTTTGAGTGGATGGTAACCTGCTGGAGTTGAAGCCCGAAGAGAAGGCCCTAAGCTTCAGAAGTATTATTGTCATACATACAATAAAGCAATAGAAAGAAGAAGATTCCATGGTTCAGTTAAAGGCATTTCGAGGCATTTGACCTGCTGTTCTTGACTTTTCACTAGGAAAAGCCAACCCCAAGTGGAGCCAGTGTTAGACTCCTATACCAATAGGTGTCATATTTCATGATTGACTTGATGAGCTATGCAATATGTTCATACATTTTCTTGTTACAAAGGTTTTCCATAATCTAAAAGAATAAAAAAATTTTAAAAAAATGTAAAGAGGGTATGCCCTAAAAGAAAAATAAAAGGGTAAAACAATAATAATGGCCAAAAAAGTGAAAGAAATGAACCCCAAACAAAAATAGGCTAAGGAAAGTGTGCAAATCCAAATGCCACTACTATTTCATTTTCTATAATAAGCTATTGTGTGCAGCTTGTCAAACTTTTGCCACAATTTATGAAGAGTCAAACTGTTTAAGCTTGACTCATTCATTTTTCAATTTCATGTTGTAGAATAGAGAAGAAATATCTGGCCAAATAGTTTAATCTTGGAAGATAAGTAGATAGGTAGAGTTAATAAAAGGTGCTCAATAGTTTAATCTGAGCCCTTGGATGTAATAAGGTTAGAACTAGATAGATTTCCATATGTAAAAGAAAAAGTGTAATAAGGGTTTTCCAGTCTAAGTGCACCCTAATAAAGAAGAAAAATGGTATAGTAAAGTAGGCAGGGTAGGTAGATGATGTTGCAGAATTACATGTGATGATCAATGGCTTTAGATGTGTGAAATCTTTTATTTTCATCACAAAGTGCAAAGGCAGACACTCCACTGGAAGAATTTCAAAGCAAGGCAAAGTCAAATTATTAACTTCCCTTCTCATTTTTCCCTAAACATTTCACTAATTTCCCCTAAGTGCTAAGGTATTTGAAAATTAAAGGGGCTCAAGGCATTTCCTTGACTTTTGGAGGGACCGGACCCTCGGTCCAATAATTGGAAAAAACCTAAGTACTTAAAATCATTCATCATCACACTCATTTACTTCAAAAAATTCTTTCCTAAGTAAAATCCCATTTTACTTAGGAAAATCATGAGATATTTCATAAAAAACCCTCAAAATCACATTTTATCCTAAGTTTAAGTGATGAAGTGATTATAATGCAATTTTCTTCTAAAAACTTCACTTTCTTAGTTATATTAATGTATTTTGAAGTTTACCTTGTCCCCTTGTCATATTAACATTGATTTTATTTATTAACTCCTTATAGAAATGACCTTCTCCTACTATATATAATTCCTTTTATATAATATCCCAAAAACCCATGTATTATGATTTTAACCAAAGTATTTATTCCTCACTCGTTCAAATAAAAAACCCACTTTATAACCCCTTTGGTTATAATATATCATTATATGTTAATCCCGCCCCCTATGGTAATTTTATTAATCTAATTTAATTATCATATAATATAAATACATTAAAAATGATTTAAAACATGTTTTATTACGTGTTTAAAAAAAAAAAAAACCATCCCTTGCATATTTTTCCTCCTCGACCCTTCATCGTACGCAGAAATTAATTAATCCCCACGATTAATTAAGAACCTAACACGTCAATCAAAACGATCCCGAAGCGATTAATCGATAATAAATTGCGTCGGGCCCTCCTATTAACTCCCCTTCAACATCACGCCCCGACCAACGTTCGATCAGCCGCTCCAAGATCAATGGCTATTGATAATTTCGCTGGCCATCCTGATCCGAACAATAACGCGCGAAAAGCCAGTGGTTTCCAAACATTGTCATTGCCACACGTCATTCACTCTATGGAATCACTGCCCATCCGCTCAATACCGCCCTCCCTCAAAAGCAGTGCGGAAAAAACCGCTTACCGCCTGCCTTCTGTGACGCGTCCATCGTACCTACTGACGTCATCATTAAAAACCCGCCAACCTTTTGACTTGTGAATAAAACAAACGTGCCCGTGTAGTTTTCATTATCTCGTGCACTAGCCAGTTTCCCATGCAACAAATTTCAAAAATCAACTGTTGAAGTCTGCCGATCGTTACCTTGCTAAAGAGAATTGTAGTCGAGTATTCCAAGGTTCTTCCGCCATAACCAGTACCTGTTCAAATCACTGTTCATTCAAAGCTTACCCGCCAATATCAACCGTTTACCCGTTTAAACACAAACACCCTAGTGTTTCTCATTTTCACTTGATTGTGTAGTAAAACCCTTTGTAACCCAGCTGCGCCACCTGAAGCCTCTGTTAACAAATTCGAGCATGGTTTACCTCCCAAAAATCATTCTAGATTCACTCCACAGACCTCTCAAAATCAAATGAAACCTTTTCAACCTCCCCTGCAAACCAATGCTTTCTTAAAAATTTGTTTTGTTTTATAGGCGATCAGAAGACCACATCCTTGGATAAACAGTGTTAATAATAGTCATAAGACTTGTTTACTCCAAGAGTGTTATCAAATCTATTCAAACAGAGATGGAAGATAAAACATACAGTTGAAAGACAAGCAAAAGAAACAGGATATTAAACGATTTACTGTTGAAACAGACAGTAAAAACCTAAACTACACAATGAAGGTAAAAGGAAACAGTAAAGAACAGTTAAAGAGTATAAAATTGAAGACCAAGTCAATTAAATCAGCTAGCATGAAGATAAACAGTGGGGAAGACAGTTACAAAACATAACATACAAGTTCATGACAAAGTGAAGATAGATAAAAAATAGAGCGGTAAAATGGTTGCTCAATGTTTACTAGTTGCAAAGGAAAAGCTGGCTTCCTTTGTATTCCACTAGCAGTTTGACAAATTTTTCACTTCCTCACATAATCATGTGTATCTTTGAAAAGGGTAGGCCAATAATATCCAACATGGATGATTTTGTGAGCTGTGGTATCACCTCCAAAATGACCGCTTGCTGGTCCATCATGTAATTCCTGCAATACCTTTTTTGCTTCAGTCTTTTCAAGACATCATAGTAGGATTGAATTCTCATTCTTTCTGAATAACACATCATCAATGATTTCATATTTAGTAGCCTTCAATATTAAAGCATGTTTTTTCTTATAGCTGAGATTAGAAGGAGCATACCCATTTTTCAAGTAAAATATCAGATCATCATACTGAGATTTAGAATCTGTAACACTTATCTGACTTACTTGAATAGCGTCTTCTAGATCTTGATTTTCTGGTATGTTATGAGCTCCTGCTAATAATCTGCAAAAACCTTGACCTCTAAAAATCTTTGCTAGTTTAATATCAATATCATATTCTTGCAAAGTTGTCACCCAATTAGCCCTTTTTTCTCCTACTTCTCTTTGAATTAATAATTGTCTTACTGCAGAGAATGGGAAAATAACTTTTGTGTGTGTTTTTAAGAGAAAAGTCCTAAAATGTTTGATTGAATTAAATACAACGAAGGCTTGTTTTTCTACATCAGAATAATTCAGCTCAGATCCTTGCAGATTTGAGCTGAAGAAAGAAATCGGTGCTTCAATTTGTTGATCATTGAGCTATGTTAAAACAACAGCATAGGATGTTTCGGTTGCCAAAGTATACAGAATAAAATCTTTAGAAAAATTAGGAGTATTCAATGCAGGTGCATTGATGATTGCTTGTTTGATTGCATCAAAGGCTTCTTTTTCTTTATACCCCCATTTGAATACTAAATTTTTCTTAATCATATTCTGCATAGGTAAAACAATTTGAGAAAAATCGGGAATGAATCTTTTTACAAAATTAATCTGCCGTAAAAATGATTGCATGGACTTTTTATTATGAGGTAAAGAAATATCAAAAATTTCTTTAACTCTGTCAGGATCGATATATATATACCATATTTTTACACAACAAACCCTAAGATTTTTCCTTCATCGAGAGCAAAGAAATATTTCTTTGGGTTTAAGGAAATACCAAACCTTCTACATCTTTCAAATATTTGTTTCAGATCATGTAGATGATTGGATCTCTTTTTTGAATAAACTGTTATGTCATCAAGATAAATGACAACTGATCTATTAATCATACCCTTAAATTCTATGTCCATGGCTCTCTGGAAAGTAGCTCCTGCATTTAATAAACCAAAAGACATTTTTTGATAAGCATAGGTTCCCCATTTGGTTCTGAAAGTGGTTTTCAACCTATCATCTGGATGTACTAAAATTTGATTATAGCCTGAAAATCCATCAATGAAGGACATGAGTTTAGAACCAGCTACCTTTTGGAGTATTTGCTCCATGGTTGGCAATGGGAAATTATCTTTTTGACATGCCTTGTTTAAATTTATGAAATCAATACAGATTCTAATATCACCATTTTTCTTCCTGACAGGTACCATGTTGGAAACCCAATTGGAATGCCTTACAGGAAAAATGATTTTGGCTTTCAAAATTTTGTTGAGTTCTGTTTTGATTTGATCCTCAAGATTTGGATGAATCTTTCTTAACTTCTACTGAACAGGCTTAACATCAGATAGCATTGGAATTGTGTGTTGAATCACATAAGTTTCATAAGTCTTTAAGTCCTCATAATTCCAAGCGAAGACATTTTTATATTTACTCAGAAGTTTGATAAAAGAAGATCTTTCTTCTGGAGTTAATATGAGTCCTAGATTAACATTCTGAGGTTTAGAATCAGAGCCACGATTCACTAATTCAAACTTCAAAGTTCAAGACTCACTAATTCAAACTTCAAAGTTGAACTTTGAAGTTTAGTATTAGTAACTTTCTTGAATCTTTCTTTAATATCATACAGATCCTCAAGTTTAACAACATATTTAGGAATCGGATTTTCATTACTTCTTGAAGTAATTTACAGATCATGATCATCTTCATCAATAATTTGTTCATCATATTATTTCTCATAAGTTAAGAAATTCAATATATCTTGATAATGGTAGAATACTCTTCAGTTAGTAATATTATCTGGGAAAGATGGGCGAAAAATCAATTCTACTAAAAATATATCAGGACTGCAATCTTCAGCAGGGAGGAGTTTGGATGCAACATTAGCTAACAAGTCAGCTGATGTGTTTTGATTTCTAGGAATAGAAGAGATATTAAATGCTAGAAATTGAGTGGTAACGTCCTATACTAGAGTTTGATAATGTTTGAGATGTCCTGAAAGACAATGGATGGTATTCCTTACTTGTCTTATGAAAATTTCGGAATCTCCATATACTTTCAAGTATTTTACATTTAACCCTATGGCCTTATAAAGCCCTTGAATCAAGGCTTCATATTTAACGGTATTATTAGTGCACTCAAATTCTAATGTATATGATAGCATGGTTTTCTCTCCTTCTGGATTAATTAGGATGCATCCTGCTCTTGCTCCATCACTAGATTTTGATCCATCAAAATATAATGACCAAAATAAAATTATATCTATAGGTTTATCTACAAATGAATCAGAAATATTAACAAATCTAGAAGAATCAGATTGCGAAAATTTTCAATTTGAGAAACAAAAGTATTTACAGAAAAAGGTGATTGTGGTGTAGTAAAATTCCCAAGAAATGACTCAGCAAAATAACCTCCAAGGATATTGTTGTTGAAAGCTACAGGTTCATTTGGTTGTTCAAATTCAGTTACAGTGTGTGTCATATGTTTTTCTCACTCAATTTTGATTTGATTTGGTTTCCTTTGTACGGAAGCCACATATGTGAAACATCAGTTGCGATATAACCATTAAGTTTCGCAGACCAGTCCCTGCTTAAGACTAACCCATAGAATTCAGGAATATCTACAATTCAAATATCAATTCTTTGGACAATCCTAGGATCGGAAGCTAGTCTAATGGTAATTGAATTGATTTCTCCTACAACTTGAACTTTAGAGTGATCCAATTGTACAATGTGAACAACAGACTTTTTTGGTTCAATATTCAATTTCGCACAGAATGAAGTAGGCATTATATTAGAGGATGCTCCAGAATCAATTAAACAATTATGCAAATTCTTATTGTAGATTTCATAAGTCAACAGAAATGGAGGTGTTTGAGAATTTGATCTTTCTCCAATAAGAACAGTGTCTGTGGCATCTACTTTGTCTCGTGGCTTACCAGTCCCTTTAGCTACTTTGACAACTACACCACTTGGTAAAGGAGCAATGGGTGTAGCATTTAATTGTTTTAATAGCATCTTTTGTTGATGTTTAAGTTTGCTGAGTTCATGTAATGAAATGTTCACTCTAGTTTTTTTCATGTCCTCAACAATGTTATAATCCATCGGGTCCGATACCACCAGAGTCTTAGATGATGATGTGGGAGGATTGGGAGATGATGGCTGATTCTGGGTGGGTAAGGAAGAAGCTCTCTTTGCGGAAGTTTTGTATTTGGTACTCGGAGTTGTAGCTTTCTTCTTTGGAACAGGTTGAATAGGTTCCAATATAGATTTGCTTTTTGTACTCACAGGCATGGCTTCTTGTTCTATTTCACTATCCAAATTAGGGAGAATGAAATCCCAAATTCCATGTAATTCAGCTATTTTGTCCCTTTCATCTTCTTCATCTGACACTGGAGGAGCATCTTCCTCTTCTTCGTTTTCTGATTCTGCATTGGAGATTGCATTGGGAGATTTTGATTCAGCTTGATTTCTCTTGAAATTTCTGAATGGTCTCTTTGTAGAAGTCTCTGCTACTTTCTTTTTGATCTCAACCATCTCATTAGACATGGCTTTAAGAAATTTCTGCAAACCCTCCATGTCATATGGATCTCTTGGTGTCTTTTTCTTGGAATCATCTTTAAAAGTGACTTTCTTTGACTTTCTTTCCTCAATAACATTTTTGTTATCTAAAGAAATCATTTGTTTTTCAACTGAAATGGTTTCTTTCATATTCTCAGCTAAAGTCTGTTTTGCAGCTCTATCTACAAAAATTGCTATGTTTGAGGGCAAAGCATTAATGTACCATTCACTTCTAACCTTCTCACTAGGTTTAGTTGTTGTAGGGATCTTATTCAAGAGTTTATTGAATCGAAAGTTAAAATATTTAATGGGTTCCTTGGGTTGAGTCTTTAAATTGGAGAGATTGTTGATTAGGGTAGCTATTGATCTATCATATCCATATTTAGTTAAAAATTTCTCTTCGAACATATCCCAACTTGTGATTGAATCTAAAGGTAAGGAAAAGTACCAGGATCCTATTGTCCCTTACAAATTATAGGGGAATAACCTGACTACAACATCTTCATTCTCTACCACGTTTAAATTTATAGCAAGAATAAAATTATTGATGTGTTCTTCTGCTTGTATACCAGTATCCAGACTAAAATTTGGCAGCCATTTTTTAGGATGATTAGGTAGATCATGCAAAGGTGCAGCCATATTTACAGCTCTTGGTCTAGTCCATGGTCTCTGTGCCATTGTTGTGATGATGGTAGAAGAACTAGAAGTGATAACTGGTGTATGAGTAATAAAGGTTGAAGTACTAGAAGAGACAATCGATGTTTGAACAGATGTTGTTTGAGAAGATGATGATGATGAGACTACTACACTTTTTTGATTTGGAGTTTGGGAAACAGATGATTGAATTTGCAATGAAGAACTAGTATCACTTTCTTTTTCCGATCGATTTCTTCTTTTTTTGACTCTACTAGGTAAAGGAAATTCTTCTGGGGAAATTCCAAGTTTTTCACTCTGTGACCTAGTGAGAGGTCTGGAAGAAAAAAATTGCGAGGTAACACTACCTTTAGATATTTCCAATTCTTCTATTGATAATGAGAATCCTTGAAGTTTATGAACTAAAGCTTCAACTTCAGGAGATTCAGGAGGCAGATTATCTGATTGATCTGAGACTTTGGTAGTGGGTGTTTGAATACTTTTATCAATTTCTTCTCTAGTGATTTGAGATGTGGAATAAATTGAAGGTGATGAGGGTATTGTGCACTTAGAATGGCTTGCGGATTTGGATTTATCCTCCATTCATAGCTTATGCCCTCCTTCTAGCGCTAAAAATGTTGAAGCCTCGAAAATCGCTGCTTCAAACATTGGGGGATAACCACTCGGTCGGGACCTTAGGACAACTCCTTTTCCGTTTGGTGTGGTGGCTCCGACTGGATTGATAGGACCAGTTTACTAATAATTTAAATGGGTTGGTAATGGAATGATTGGGTGAAGGGAAAATGGGACTAAATGACTGAAATAAACTATCTAATCTAATCTAAAACTGATAAAATAATTCTAAAACTAACCCGGGTATCAAATGTGAATACATATTTAAATTGTTTCAACTAACCAATAACCATGAAAATGTATTATAGTTTAATTGAAATATGCAGTAACAAATAAAGATAACTCTGTTTAAGAAATTAAACAGAGTTATAATAACATATTGCATTCATCATTTATATATCATTTGCATATACTATAAAAGATAAATATTTCTACACTCTCAGAAATGATATGTATACAGAAATATTGTGAAACAAGTACATATAAATGATAGAAAATTAAAAAGAAATATCTCATAACATAAGAAAAATAGTAGTGAATAGATAGAAATACCATATCCATCTTGATACTTTCTAATGCAATTCGATATCCAAATCCAGCAACTTCAATGTAAAATAGACTCCAAGATACAGAAATGTAATTCTTAAAGGAAATTTTTCATAGAACAACTACATGTGATCCTTTATAAAAATATAAGAGTCAATGGAGTATATAAATGTAATCTCCAAGTCAAAATATTACAAATTCAGGACCCCTTTCTAAATGCATGAAAGGGGTTTAAATAGGTACTTAATGTTGAGTCTCAAATCTGCATCTTTTCCATACACTTTTCTATACCTTTTTCACTCACCTGAACCTCCCAAGTTGTCAATATCATGTGCAAAAGAGCATCTAACATGGTTTTTAATTATATTTTTGTGTTTGCTATTTGATTTAGATTTTGTTCATTCAGTTGCGGAATCTTGCCACTTTCCGCAGCTGCTGCAACTTTCCGCAGCTATTTTGTGAAACTCTATGCTACAGGTGTCTACAAGGAAAACGAGCCACATGGGCAGGTCAGGAATGACGTGGACATGGTTCGTGTCCTATTGGTTCAAGCAAACTCATCCAAAGAAGCCGCGGTCAAAGGTGTCCACATGGAAGTCAACCATGGAGTCTCATGTCGGCAGGACTCTGTTTCGTGTCACATGAAGATTCATACGGCCGTTTCTAAGCCTGCGGAGGATAAATCGACATCTTTACAAGGTTCCTTAGCCGAATTCAAGCATCCACCTCTCGTAGATTTACTTTCCAACACGGCCATGATCCTAGATTCGTGGACGTAGTGGTCTACGTGCTCTCCACCAGCATGAACTTTAGGAGACAGTTATGTTTCTTTTGTTATATATGATGCGTTTTCATACGCATAGGAGTTAGTCGTTGTTAGTTTCTGTTGTCTTTTATAAGTCTGCTCTGTAGTGTGATTACGCTGCACTTGTGCCGTAACATCACCGTTCTGTAATGACTGCTTTTTAATATAAGAAGACTCTGTTTTCCAACTTAATTCGTATTTGAGGACCGTTTCCAAGGCTGTTGTAGAGGGCCCCTGCTCAGCTAAGGTTTTGTGCATTAGTGTATATTTCTCATTTCGTTTCTTTAAAGCTCATTGTGCCATAATCCATTCATATGTTTATACATTGCATTTGCTTCATTTCTGTTTATACATTTCCATAATTTCCATTTCATTTCTGTCTTTCATGCTTTATGATTGTTAATCACTGATCAGTGTTCTTGTTTCAGGTTATAGATAGGCAGCCCGGGCATTTTCATAGCTTTTTGACTAATGACATGGAACTAACATTGTTCTGCTGCTAATTTTCTTTTCATAGCTTTTATTTAATTTCAGTATTGCTTTGTTCATTTCAGTTTTGCTTATCTGCTTCAGTAGTTAAATTTAGATATACTAAGCTGCTCATAGCATCTTCAGTTGCCTCCGAAAGCCACAGCTGGACTGATGGTGAGGGATTGCATTATGAAATGTGTAGTTTAGTATTAGTTTCTTTTTTGCAAATTTAGATATACTAATCTGCTCATAGCATCTTCAGTTGCCTCCGAAAGCCACAGCTGGACTGATGGTGAGGGATTGCATTATGAAATGTGTAGTTTAGTATTAGTTTCTTTTCTGCAAATGTAGATATATTAAGCTGCTCATAGCATCTTCAGTTGCCTCCGAAAGCCACAGCTGGACTGATGGTGAGGGATTGTATTATGAAATGTGTAGTTTAGTATTAGTTTCTTTTCTGCAAATTTAGATATATTAAGCTGCTCATAGCATCTTCGGTTGCCTCCGAAAGCCACAGCTGGACTGATGGTGAGGGATTGTATTATGAAATGTGTAGTTTAGTATTAGTTTCTTTTCTGCAAATTTAGATATATTAAATCTAATTTCCATTTCACTTCTGTCTTTCATGTTTTATGTTGTTAATCACTGATCAGTGTTCTTGTTTCAGGTTATAGATAGGCAGCCTGGGTATTTTCATAGCTTTTTGACTAATGACATGGAACTAACATTGTTCTGCTGCTAATTTTATTTTCATAGTTTCTGTTTCATTTCAGCATTGCTTTGTTCATTTCAGCTTTGCTTATTTGCTTTAGTAGTTAAATTTAGATATATTAAGCTGCTCATAACATCTTCAGTTGCCTCCGAAAGCCACAGCTGGACTGATGGTGAGGGATTGTATTATGAAATGTGTAGTTTAGTATTAGTTTCTTTTCTGCAAATTTAGATATATTAAGCCGCTCATAGCATCTTCAGTTGCCTCCGAAAGCCACAGCTGGACTGATGGTGAGGGATTGTATTGTGAAATGTGTAGTTTAATATTAGTTTCTTTTCTTCCGCAAATTTAGATATATTAAGTCGCCTATAGCATCTTCGCTGTTCGAAAGTTGCCACTTGACCGATGGTGAGGGATTGTATTATGAAATGTGTAGTTTAATATTAGTTTCTTTTCTGCAAATTTAGATATATTAAATCGTGCATGACATCTTTAGTTGCCTCCGAAAGCCACAGCTGGACTGATGGTGAGGGATTGAATCATGAATGTATGGTTTGATATTAGTTTATTTTCTGCAAGTTAAATATCAGTTACTCAAGTTGTTTATGATTACTTCCGAAAATCATAGCTGGACTAATGATGAAGGATCAGAAGATAAATTGATGTAATCTGATTTAGATTTATTTTGTTGCAATTTTGAATTTCCTTAAGCATAGTTTCTTTTATGTTTAGTTGGCAGTAAGAATAGTTTATTTTTCATGCTAAATAGTTCATTGTTTTGATTTATTAGATTAGCAACACCTTTTCATTTCAGCAGCACATTTTCATTTCCTTTCAAGTCTTATCATTGTAAATTTCAAATTGCTTTTTAAAGTTTCAAGTTGGTAAATCATTATAGGGGATATCACTTCCTTGAACAAACATAACCAAACTTGTTTTCATCTTAGAATTTCCATTTCACCTTAGAAAACCAAAAATGACAAAAAGTTAAGAAATAGGTTATCTTGCACATATAGTGCGCCGCACTTCATCAGCTTACGATTCCCGGATTGAAAAATTAAATGCAACAATTTAGGACACACTAAATTGACCAAACATTTTGGCGCCGTTGCCGGGGAAGTGTAACTAGGTAGCCAATTTCTTAAAAAAAAAAACCACAAAATCATAAAAGAAGGGAAAACCTGATAACTTCTTGAAGTATGCTCTCCTCTTGCACCTAGTGTGATCTGGAGGATCAGAAAAGAGAGTTATTGGTTTAGTAATTTCTTAAGTATGCTCTCTTCTTGCACCTAGTGTGACCTGAAAGATCAGAAAGAGAATTATTAGCCCAACTTTTTAAAAAATAAAAAATGACATGCATAGAGCAAGAGATTCTAGGGGAAGGTTTATAGCTAAAGCCAAGAGTTCGATTTTCACAACTCCATCTTCTTCAAGGCATAGACCCGATTCACCACCATCTACCCCTAGCCTTAATATTTTTGGAAGTCAAGGAACAACTGAATTAGAGGATTCTCCTATACCACCTACTAAAACCCATTTAGAAAACAAAGAGACTCTCTCTCATCCTCCCTTGGTAGAAGAACTAGAGGACTTTAAGAACTCTAAAGAAACTATCATGGTAGCGGAAGTAATAGATGGAGGTAGAGGTAGAAGAGGAGGAAACAATGGAGACAACAATGGTGAAAGAAATAATGGTAGAAATAGGGAAGGAGACAATTTGTTTGGTTTCCCTATAGTTGATGAGGAAACTCATGCAACAATGAAAAATATCTCACCATCTGTTCTCCCTAACTTTTATGGATTGCGAAGTGAGGATCCTGAAACATTTCTGTTTGAGTTTGAAGTTGTGTGCCGAACTTATGATTATATGGAAGACTCTCAAAAACTCAAACTGTTTCCTTCAACATTGAAGGGATCTTCTTTGAAATGGTTCATGGGATTAGCCACTCAATCTATTAGGACTTGGAATAATATGAAAAAAATTTTTTTGGATAGATACTTGGACTATTGTATGCCCACCAATCACAAGGATGAGGTATTCAAAATGATGCAAAAAGAAGATGAAAATTTGGAAGACTTACTTGAAAGATTTCAATATAACTTGAAAAGAGCAAAGATGAGTAACTTAGATGACGAAACCTTGAAAGCCCTCATATTAAAAGCCATTAGAGATGAATGGATAGATATTTTAAACATGATGGGGAAAGGAGACATTTCTCAACTTCCACTTCGTGATATAACAAAACTATGTGTCCATCTCTCAAGGGGAAAATCTAAAACAGGAAAAGGGCCTAGGGATCCTTCTCTTATTAGGGCTAACAAATCTGCAACTGGATCAGTAAGTAGGGCAGAGATTGGTAACATGCTTGATGATTTTAAAACTGATATTTTAGGGAGCCTTAGTGAACAACTAGACACCCTTAAAATCCAAAACAAGCAGAAAGCAGAAACAGATGCTTTAGCCATCTTTTGTCCGAAATGTAGGAAGAAACATTCTTTAAGGGAATGTCCCTTGGATGCAAAAGTTGTAGAAACATGTATGATTTGCTCAGAGAATCATGAGATCAAGGATTGTCCTTCAATTCCTGGACTCAAAGCTGTCTTTCAAGAAGACCCAAATTCAGTAGAATCTCTCTGTTTTGTTGCAAGGAGACCTTGGCAGGGACAAAAAACTCAAGGGTTTAACAACCCCATGAATTTTCAAACCCAACCAAATTGGAATCCTTGGCAACAACCTTGGCCCCAACATCAAAATTCATATCAGCCATGGGTACAAGGGATGCAAAATCCTTATGGGAGATTTGCTCAATTTTATCAACATCCTCCATCTTTTCAAAATCAACAAGCTCCACAACTTCCAAACCCAAATCCACAACTTTCATTGCCATTTCCACAACAACAACCTTCTCAACAAAATCCAAATCCTCAACTCATGCTTCCATACCAACAAAAGACAAATCAACTTATAGCTCAGCCATTGCCAAATCCTAACAATAAGAATCCTCAGACTACTTACATGGTAGAAGGACAACAATATCCTACCTATATGATTGTTCCTCTCAACGATGTACAACTCAGATCTGGTAGAGTTTTAGAAAAACCTTCTATAGATATTCAAGAGCAAGATACCTCTGAGGAGGACTCTCTTCAAGTCAATAAGGGTTCTGAGGAAGAATCTCTTCAAAATCTAAGCATGCAAAAAGAAAAAGAAAAGTTAACACCCACAACTCCTATAGTTGAGCAACCAACATCTTCATCTATACCTCCTTTTCCTGAAAGACTACAAATTGACAAGGGGGTGGAAAAACAAATCTTTTTGCCTAACTATGACTTTCTAGATGAATTGAAGAATGTTTGTATCAAGATTCCCTTGCTACAAGCCATTCGAGAAATTCCTATTCTAGCAAAAACCATAAAGGAGTTGAGTTTCAAAAGACCAAGAAGGAAATTAAAAGACACAAGAAGAATCCACCTGGTAGGAAAGATTGCAGATATTATGATGGGAAAAATTACCATGCAGAAGTATGTAGATCCAGGAAGTCCAATTGTCAAGACACATATAAATGGGATAGAAATTCCAAACACATTGATTGACTTAGGGGCTGCTATTAACATTATGAGTAGACAGACTATGGACCAGCTAAAACTTCCTAACATTCTTTTTACACCTACTTTACTGCAACTTGCAGATCGATCAATTATTAAACCAGATGGTGTATTAGAAGATATTTCAGTCTCCTTAGATTCTTGGGAATATCCAGTAGATTTTATGATTTTGACTCCCAAGAGTAATCTAGGAGGGCACCCACTCATCTTAGGAAGACCTTGGCTAGCCACAGCTGATGCTTTCATTAGTTGTAGATCTGGGGATATGTACATTTCTAATGGTAATTCGACAAAGAAATTCAATTTGTATCCTCCAACAAAAGCAATCACAGAAGTAGGAGACAATGAATGGGTCGATGATGAGGATATTATACAACCTGTCTTTACCATTTCTGAAATCAGTGAGGATAGTCAAATTCTGAACACATTAGAAAATTTTGAGACATCTTCAGAATATGACCCCACACAATTTCAGTTGGAATCTTACATAGAATATTTATCATCAAGACAAATGTCTCTTTACTCTATGGAAGAGTTTGGTAATTCTGCTATTGAGATTTTTCCAGAAAAGACATTGAATATCAACAAACATTTGGAGAAATCACAACAAGAAGAACTAACTAGAATCTTGCAAAAACATTCTACTGCATTTGCATGGGAGTATACTGACATGAAGGGTATTGATCCTAAGACTTGCATCCATCATATCTATATTGAGGAAAACAATAGACCAATCAGACAACCTCAAAGAAGGATGAATCCAAATCTTAGGGAGATAGTGAAAGAAGAGCTCCAAAACCTTCTCAATGTAAACTTCATTTATCCAATTTCAGATAGCCGATGGGTTTCTCCTTTGGTTATAGTGCCTAAAAAGAATGGTAAATGGAGGGTATGCATTGATTACATGGAATTGAACAAAGCAACTTTGAAGGATCACTTTCCTTTGCCTTTTATTGATCATGTATTAGATACATTAGCAGGTAAAAAGTACTTTTCATTTTTGGATGGTTTTAGTGGCTATAATCAAATTCAGGTAGCACCTGAAGATCAAGATAAGACCACATTTACTTGTCCATGGGGAAATTTTGCCTATCGAGTGCTTCCTTTTGGGTTATGTAATGCACCTGCAACATTCCAAAGAGCAGTACTAGGAATTTTTTCTGATCTAATCCATGATTGTGTAGAGGTTTATAGGGATGATTTTACAGTTTATGGTAATTCATTTGAAGAGGCATTAGAAAATTTGGAAAAAGTTCTTATAAGATGTAAAGAAACAAACCTTTCATTAAGCCATAAAAAATGCTTTATGATGTTTACTGAAGGGATTGTTTTAGGACATCATATTTCAGGAGATGGGATTAAGGTTGATAGATCAAAAGTTGAAGTCATTTCCAAGTTGCCTATTCCAAATTGTCAAAGAGATGTTAGAAGTTTTCTAGGATTTATTGGTTACTATAGAAGATTTATAGAAAACTTCACTAAAATAGCATCTCCACTCTTCAAATTGCTTACAAAAGACTGTGAATTTAAATGGGATCCTGATTGTCAATCAGCTTTTGAAACTTTGAAAACAAGAATATCCGAAGCACCTATCTTGAGAGGACCAAATTGGAAACTTCCTTTCCATATTTCTACAGATGCTTCAGATACAGCTCTTGGAGCTGTGTTGGGTCAAAAAGATTTAATACCTTATGCCATTTATTACACCAGTAAAAATTTGACTCCCACAGAGTTGAACTATACTGTGACTGAAAAAGAGTTTTTAGCTGTTGTTCATGCAATTAATAAGTTTAGACATTACATAACAGGCTATGAAACTTTTATTCATACCGACCATTCTGCAATTAGATATTTAATGAACAAACCTGTTACTAATGGCAGAGTGACAAGATGGCTTTTACTTTTGCAAGAATTCAATATTACCGTGTTGGATAGACCAGGAAAACAGAATACAGTAGCTGATTTCTTGTCTAGGATTCAGAATACTAAAGAAGATTCTCCTGTAGAAGATAAATTTCCTGATGAATACTTGTTTGCAGTAACTATTAAGACCCCTTGGTATGCAGATATTGCTAACTATTTGGTTACAGGGAAATTACCTTCACATTTATTTCCAAGTGAAAAACGAAAAATTATTCAGGAGAGTTCAAAATATTCATGGATTTCTAATGAATTGTTTAAAAGAGGGCCAGATCTTGTGATCAGAAGATGTGTCAGGGAAGATGAAATGCCTGATATTCTTAAGGCATGTCATGATGAACCATGCGGCGGACACTTTGCAGACAAAAGGACGGCCTATAAAATCCTCTCTTTAGGATATTATTGGCCTTTCCTCTTCAAAGATGCAAAACAATATGTCAAAAGGTGTGACAGCTGCCAAAGAGTAGGGAAACCTACCCTTTCAAATGAAATGCCATTGAAAACACAGGTACTCATTGAACCCTTTGAAAAATGGGCTTTAGATTTCATTGGACCTATTAATCCGCCATCCAAGCAAAAGAAATATATATTGGTTTGTACTGATTATGTTACTAAATGGGTAGAAGCCAAAGCATTAGTATCTGCTACTGAAAATTCAGTTGTTCATTTTCTTTATGAGGATATTTTTACTCGCTTTGGTGTTCCAAGAGAAATTGTGACAGATCAGGGGAGCCAATTCACATTCAATTTGGTGGAGAAGTTGATGGAAGAATACAAAATCAAGCACAGAAGATCTACTCCTTACCATCCACAAGCAAATGGTCAAGTGGAGTCCACAAACAAAGTTCTTGAAAGTATCATCACCAAAACCGTTCATCTACATAGAAGAGATTGGGCAGAAAGGCTTCCAGAAGCCTTGTGGGCCTACAGAACTACATGGAGGAATACAACAGGACATTCTCCCTATGAACTTGTTTATGAGAAAGAAGTCTTGCTCCCCATTGAGTTCCAAGTCAAGACCTTCAAGATAGCAGTTCAGTTGGGGATGGACTTATCAGAAGCCCAAAAGCATAGAATGGAGCAGTTGAATGAGCTAGATGAGATCAGACAAGAAGCAATTTTAAGAACCGATCTAGTTCAATATCAAAGAGCTAAATGGCATGACAAGTACATCAAAGAGAAGAAGTTTCAAGAAGGAGATTGGGCATTGTTATTTGATTCCAAGTTTAAAGATTTTCAAGGAAAATTTCAGACTCATTGGCTTGGGCCATATGAGATTGACAAGATCTTTAGCAATGGAGCGGTAAGAATCAAGACCATCGATGAGTTTCAAACTCCTCTTATTGTGAATGGCCATAGATTGAAAGTTTATCATAAGCCACTCTCAAAAGAGGATTTTGTCAAAATGTTTCAAGAAAGTTCTGCAATCAGGCTGGTACAGAAGAATTATTCTTCTCCACCAACCTAGTTTTTGTTATTTTCAGTTAAAAAAAAAAAAAAAAAAATGGTATAAGCCTGAAAACCAATCATTGATTGGCAGTCTTATGCAGAAAATATAGGGTGAAAATCAGGAACACCTGAAACTCTATATTTTCCAAAAAAAAATCTCTCTTTCATTTCACAAGCTTTGTCACCACCCACTCCATTTCATTCCACTTCATTCCATTTCATTTCATTTCATTCCACTTCATTCACTTCATTTCATTCCATTCCATCAATAAAAATCTTTTTCATGACCATTTCCATCTGGTCATTTGTCATTTGTTCATTTCCATTCATCCAAGTAATAGCTGTGTCAGTTTCCGCAGCTGACATCTGTTTCCGCAGCTAACTCCAGTTTCCGCAGCCAGAAGCAGATTCCGCAGCCACTACTCTGTTTTCAAAGAGAATGTACAGTCATATGTTATTTCCATAATTATGAAATAAAATGCAGGTGAGAGGATACAAAATGAAGACATGGAGCATTCAAGACACCAATGGAGATCAATTAGTTGAAGACCAAGGGAAAAGGCAAAGATTCCAAAGGTATGAATAAAATTTATTTCAAATAGTATTGAAAAACACATTTTTATATAGTTTTGAACCATGAGCTCTATCCATTACGTGCAATGATTATATTGACAGTTCCGTAACCTTTCACGATCTCCATATTATCCTCTTGCATTCATTCACAAACGGTTTCATTATTAAAATTCCGATTTTCACTCATGTTCCAATATCCCACCGGAGACAATGAGACGTATTAGATTTGACCAAGGACTCTTACAGCCACATAAATCCATAACCGTTGTTAAAACGTGCTCATATTTATTGTGCAGCCACCAAAATTCAAAACGCTGCCAAATGTCGTGTCTCTGCCGTGTTTACGAAACCCCACTCTGTTCTGTCTCACTCCATTTCGCTCCTTGTGCTCATTCTTACTCTCGGATATCCACCCACAGTCTCACTCCATTCCGTTTATGGTGTTCATTCCCATTTTATGATACATTCCCACAGTCATTGTGCTCGTTCCTGTGCATTCAATCGTTCTATTTCCATTTGAACCCTCACGCGGGCAAAGTTGTGAAGAATAGAAAAGGGAAATGGGTAAATTGCTAAGAGCAGAGCCGGAAGGGCCTAAGTTTATAGAGGGATATCCACAAGTAAAGGAGATATTGAAGAAAACAAATTGGTTGCGTTTTATCCAGAAATTCAAAGGTTATCACAAAGAAGTTACGAAAGCATTTGCAAGGTCATTTAATGGCTTGGAAGCAGAGATTGGAGACCTCAAGTTTGCGGTCAATGAAGCATCTATAGCAACAGCCACGGAACTTCTTCAGGAGGGTGAGCGTTGGTTTAAAAATAAAAGCATCAGTGATGAGGCATGGAGAACAATATTGCGAAACCAAGGTATGGACATAACTGTTTTTAAAAGAGGAATTCCTGTGCATGCATTGAAAGAGGAATGGGCTACTTTACTACTAGTTGTTCAGAAATTCATTACATGTGAAGGTCGTTTTGGGTCCATGTATATGTACCATACCAGGTTATTGATGAATTTTCTAGAAAATCAAACTCTCAATCTCCCATATTTTCTATTCAATAGCTTGAAGAAAATGGCTGTGACTGTTCAGAAACACTTAGGAGATGTAGAGCCCCATCTATATCACCACGGCCTTGTAAAAATTCTGATTGAAAAGGAGTTAAAGGAAAAGAAATATACATGGGAACAATTTCTGGTTAGAAATTTCTTTGAGGAACCTCAGAAATTTCCTGAAGGTAGTTCAACAAGAAGGAGTAGAAGAAAAAGAATAAATGTTGAAACCCAAATTACTCCTACTCAGGAAATTCCTGCAGCTAGCACAACAAGAAGAAGTAGGAGGAAAAGAACAATTGATGAAATCCAAAACACTCCTACTACTACTATGGAAAGAACTGATAGGGAAGAGAGACTGGTAAAAAGGAAGAAGAAGGAAATCAAGGGTATGAAGCCAATAACACCAAAAGAAAGAGAAACTATTGAGGCTGTACATAAAACTCCTTCTTCTGAAGAAGAAGATCATCAAGTGCTATTAGAAAGATTAGTTTATCTTCAAAAACAGTCATCCATGCCCAAGAAGACAGAAAAAGGAAAACAAAAACAAAAGGATAGTGTACCACAACGTGTGAGGAGAAGCAGCAGACTTAAGGGAAAATTGAGGAAAACACAAATTAAGGGTCCTCATTTCATTGATTTGGGTGAGGAGACATCTGAACAGTCCCCAGCTGACTATAGTCCATCTCAGTCAGTTAGTGAACCTGGTTCATTTCATTCCCAATCAGACATTGAACATACTCCATCCCATTCTCAGCAAGATATTGATGTGAGCCCTTCTGAGCCAGATTTTGAAGATAATTCTCCTTCACGGCATTTTGGGGACAGCCCAATAAAAATGACACCTGAAATAGACCCCAAGCAACAGGAAGTATATGACTATATAGAATCTTTGGAAAAGGCAGCCACAGGTCCAAGTACTTCTTCCATTCAGCCTCATACATTGCAGGATGATTTAGTTCAATCACTAAAACAGGAAATTTTTGAGCTGGAGCTTTTAAATAGGCACATCAAAAATGAAAATGAAACATTGAAAGAACAAGGAAAATTGGACAAAATCATCCATGATAATACCATGCTACATTTGGGAATATGGCAGAAGAAGAATAAGAAACTGAAAAGGAAATGCCAGAAGTTAAACATAGCACTTGTTAATATCAAATTTAGGTGCTTAATGAAGAAACCCAGAATGTTGGCAGTACCAAGGAAGAAGAGGAGAGGGTTGGATGTGTTGGCTGAAGTATCAAGGCACATGAACTGAAGAAAGATTATCAAAATTTTGGTTGCATGAGGACATGCAACACCTTCACAGTGGGGGTATGTTGAGTCTCAAATCTGCATCTTTTCCATACACTTTTCTATACCTTTTTCACTCACCCGAACCTCCCAAGTTGTCAATATCATGTGCAAAAGAGCATCTAACATGGTTTTTAATTATATTTTTGTGTTTTCTATTTGATTTAGATTTTGTTCATTCATCTGCGGAATCTTGCCACTTTCCGCAGCTGCTGCAACTTTCCGCAGCTATTTTGTGAAACTATATGCTACAGGTGTCTACAAGGAAAATGAGCCACATGGGCAGGTCAGGAATGACGTGGACATGGTTCGTGTCCTATTGGTTCAAGCAAACTCATCCAAAGGAGCCGCGGTCAAAGGCGTCCACATGGAAGTCAACCATGGAGTCTCATGTCGGCAGGACTCTGTTTCGTGTCACATGAAGATTCATACGGTCGTTTCTAAGCCTGCGGAGGATAAATCGACATCTGTACAAGGTTCCTTAGTCGAATTCAAGCATCCACCTCTCGTAGATTTACTTTCCAACACGGCCATGATCCTAGATTCGTGGACGTAGTGGTCTACGTGCTCTCCACCAGCATGAAATTTAAGAGACAGTTATGTTTCTTTTGTTATATATGATTCGTTTGCATACGCATAGGAGTTAGTCGTTGTTAGTTTCTGTTGTCTTTTATAAGTCTGCTCTGTAGTGTGATTACGCTGCACTTGTGCCGTAACATCACCGTTCTGTAATGACTGCTTTTTAATATAAGAAGACTCTGTTTTCCAACTTAATTCGTATTTGAGGACCGTTTCCAAGGCTGGTGTAGAGGGCCCCTGCTCAGCTAAGGTTTTGTGCATTAGTGTATAATTTTAATTTCATTTCTTTAGAGATCATTGTGTCATAATCCATTCATATGTTTATACATTGCATTTGTTTCATTTCTGTTTATAAACTTCCATAATTTCCATTTCATTTCTGTCTTTCATGTTTTATGTTGATAATCACTGATCAGTGTTCTTGTTTCAGGTTATAGATAGGCAGCCCGGGAATTTTCATAGCTTTTTGACTAATGACATGGAACTAACATTGTTCTGCTGCTAATTTGCTTTTCATAGCTTTTATTTAATTTCAGTATTGCTTTGTTCATTTCAGTTTTGCTTATCTGCTTCAGTAGTTAAATTTAGATATATTAAGCTGCTCATAGCATCTTCAGTTACCTCTGAAAGCCACAGCTGGACTGATGGTGAGGGATTGTATTATGAAATGTGTAGTTTAGTATTAGTTTCTTTTTTGCAAATTTAGATATATTAAGCTGCTCATAGCATCTTCAGTTGCCTCCGAAAGCCACAGCTGGACTGATGGTGAGGGATTGTATTATGAAATGTGTAGTTTAGTATTATTTTCTTTTCTGCAAATTTAGATATATTAAGCTGCTCATAGCATCTTCAGTTGCCTCCGAAAGCCACAGCTGGACTGATGGTGAGGGATTGTATTATGAAATGTGTAGTTTAGTATTAGTTTCTTTTCTGCAAATTTAGATATATATTAAGCTGCTCATAGCATCTTCAGTTGCCTCCGAAAGCCACAGCTGGACTGATGGTGAGGGATTGTATTATGAAATGTGTAGTTTAATATTAGTTTCTTTTCTGCAAATTTAGATATATTAAATCGTGCATGACATCTTTAGTTGCCTCCGAAAGCCACAGCTGGACTGATGGTGAGGGATTGAATCATGAATGTATGGTTTCATATTAGTTTACTTTCTGCAAGTTAAATATCAGTTACTCAAGTTGTTTATGATTACTTCCGAAAATTATAGCTGGACTAATGATGAAGGATCAGAAGATAAATTGATGTAATCTGATTTAGATTTATTTTGTTGCAATTTTGAATTTCCTTAAGCATAGTTTTCTTTTGTGTTTAGTCAGCAGCAAGAATAGTTTGGTTTTCATGCTCACTAGTTCACTGTTTTGATTTATTAGATTAGCAGCACCTTTTCATTTCAGCAGTACATTTTCATTTTCTTTCAAGTCTTATCATTGTAAATTTCAAATTTATTTTTAAAGTTTCAAGTTGGTAAATCATTATAGGGGATATCACTTCCTTGAACAAACATAACCAAACTTGTTTTCATCTTAGAATCTCCATTTCACCTTAGAAAACCAAAAACGACAAAAAGTTAAGAAATAGGTTATCTTGCACATATAGTGCGCCGCACTTCATCAACTTACGATTCCCGGATTGAAAAATTTTGAATACTTTTATCAATTTCTTCTCTAGTGATTTGAGATGTGGAAGAAATTGAAGGTGATGAGGGTGTTGTGCTCTTATAATGTCTTGCAAATTTGGATTTATCTGCCATTCATAGCTTAGGCCCTCCTTCTAGCGCCAAAAATGTTGAAACCTCGAAAATTGCTGCCTCAAACATTGGGGGATAACCACCCGGTCGGGACCTTAGGACAACTCCTTTTCTGTTTGGTGTGGTGGCTCTGACTGGATTGATAGGACCAGTTTCCTAATAATTTAAATGGGTTGGTAATGGAATGATTGGGTGAAGGGAAAATGGGACTAAATGAATGAAATAAACTTATCTAATCTAATCTAAAACTGATAAAATAATTCTAAAACTAACCCGGGGATCAAATGTGAATACAACTTTAAATTGTTTCAACTAACCAATAACCATGAAAATGTATTATAGCTTGATTGAAATATGCAGTAACAAATAAAGATAACTTTGTTTAAGAAATTAAACAGAGTTATAATAACATATTGCATTCATCATTCATATATCATTTGCATATACTATAAAAGATAAATATTTCTACACACTCAGAAATGATGTGTATAAAGAAATATTGTAAAACGAGTATACATAAATGATAGCAATTTAAAAGAGAATATCACATAACATAAGAAAACTAACAGTGAATAGATAGAAATACCATATCCATCTTGATACTTTCCAATGCAATCTGATATCCAAATCCAGCAACTTCAATGTAAAATAGACTCCAAGATACAAAAATGCAATTCTTAAAGGAAAATTTTGCACATAATCGCCATATGTGATCCTTTATAAAAATATAAGAGTCAATGGAGAACAGAAATGTAATCTCCAAGTCAAAATATTACAAATTCAAGACCCCTTTCTAAATGCACGAAAGGGGTTTAAATAGGTACTCAATAAAACAAAATAACTAAAACTATTCCTACAATCTATCTAATAAAAAATCTAGAAACAGAAATGCGATCTTGAAGTGAACTGATTCATTGATTATCTGTTGCGTTTGATGTGCCCATATGGCATATTTTGAGCATTTCCTTCACTTCTTCTGGATGACTAAGCTTTGAGTGTAATTTCCCTGTGTATGTGGCATCAGAGAATTTAGGAATAATGCAATGGATGGCATTTGAAAGAAATTTAATCGTTGTTTACTAACTATGAGGCTTGATAAGGTAGGTCCACATCGTATCCCATGATATTCCTTGCAGTTGGCTAATTTGTTGATTTTTATTGATTATTTATTGATTCCATCTGTAATCAGTTTCTTTTACCCTAGGTAACTTGCCTAGGGTACAATCTGAAATCAAATTGATTGCATATAGGTTATTATTCACCAGATGTGTTACATTGTTCATCATACTTTTAGCTCTGGATGTAGCTCCTTCCGCTTTGATTAAACGCTGAACCCAATCTGCAAAAATAATTTCCTTATGTCTCTCCACAATCCTGGGAAGGTTTGATTTTCTTCCTGACTCTGAGTCTTGCCATAAAATAAATTCGGAAATTTTTTCATCAGCTTCATCAAATTCAAGTTTAAGATTGACTCCTTCATCTACTAAGGAAGATGTAATTTCACACAAGGATTCTGCTTCTACAACCTTTATACAAAATTCATTTAATTGCTGAGACAATAACTTGCTTGTCTCCAGGGCTTCATTTTTGAACTGATCCAAATTAGGATAATTCTTAAACTTGTCCAATCTGGATTGAAACATCTTCTCTTGCTCAATCTTTGAAGTCTTCTCATTTTGCAGAAGAACTTGTAATTTTTCTACCTCTTGGTTTAGCTGTTGTTGCTTTTCTAAGGTCTGTTGATCAATATTTTTCTTTTCAACAACAAGCTACTCTTCTAGTTGTTTGGATTTGAGCTCTTAATCCTACAATTTTTGTTCTAACTGAATAATTTTCTGCTGGTTCTCCGTAACCTGTTCTTCTAACATAGCTATTTGAAAATATTTTTGTTTCATTAATTGTGTAACTTAAAAGGCCTTATCTATAGTTGCAACACTATAGGCACCTGCGTATTGAGATAATTTAGTGAGATCCTCAGATGGATTCACCTCAACATTTTTATAAACAATATTCATAAACTCCACCTGTGATGTCAAAAGTGCATCCTAATCAGTTCTCCTCCTTTTCCTTTGTTTTATCACAACATACTTATGCTTAGGACTGTAAAATACATCCAGAGGAGGGATCTCTTCTATTTTCAACATAATTTCACCTGTGGGATTTTCAGGAATAACTTCTATATCCTGGTCTTCCAGAACATTAACTTCTTTCTGCATCTTTTTCTATCACAACCATGAGAAAACACCTCTTGCTGGAATTCACCAATCGCTTCATTTGTCCTATACTTACAATATTGGCACTGACCTTGGTTTGATGAGATCTTACAATATACTCTACCCTATATTTTCTAATTTGGTATTTATTTTCATGTCGAAAGACAACTGCTTTCCTATCATAAAGATAGGGACTCCCTAACAAAATACTACATATATCCAATGGTATGACATCCAGTTCTAATTCAACCACCAGTTTAGAAGCAATTACAAATTTAACCTTACATTGCTTGGTTACATTTAGTTTTATTTTGTCATGTATCCATCCAAGCGGATAATGTTTCGGATGAGGCTTAACTTCTAAGCCTAACTTTTTAACCAAGGATTCTAAGATTAAATTTTCTTGAGAGCCTGAATAAAATAGAGTTTCTACTTTTATATGATTTATGACAACTCTAATATGAAACAACTCAATTCTCTTTCGATCATTAGGAAGAGGCTCATCTGTTGAACTAGTACCTTTTGTGCCAGCTGCGGTGATCAATGCCTCATTGCTAGAGTCGAATCCAAGGTTTTGTTGCACAGTTGCCATCGTCTTTTGCTTACCCTTTCCACCATATCTCTTTGGCTTCTTTTCTGGGTACAACTTCCAACAATGATCGTCGTCATGACCTTCCTTTTTGCAGTGAGTGTAATAAGGCTTTTCTCCTTCATCTTTCTTCATTGATGTTGTCTTCTTTTCCTTTCCCTTTGAATTTTCCATTTGAAGGTTTGAAAGGTGGTTTCTTTGAATGATCTTCCTTATCATTTCTACCCCTGTTTTCAAGATGAATGGCCTCTACACTGGCCGAGTCAATAGTAGTAGGTTCAAACATTAACAATAAATTTCTAATGTAACTATGTAATGACCCAATGTACTTAGTTACCACTTCAGGTGAATCTAATGAAATTCCCAAACTTAGTGCTTGTTTTCTAAATTCCTCGGTAAAGCTTTTCATGTTTTTTCCTTTACCTTGCCTTAGGTATTGCCACTCCATTAAGGCTTTGTAATATTCCCAATTTTAGCCTCAAGCTAAAATGGAATATTATAGTGGCATATTTTATTTTTTCTTAATAAAATGGGTAAGGAGACCCCTTAACCATTGGTGATAGAGAAATAAAACTCCTAATGTGAAAGGAGGATAAATAAGCAGCTGAAATAAACACCCAATGGTGTGAACATGATGAAGATCACCATGAGTTGGCCATCTTTGACCAAGTCAACAGCGCTGCCTTAGAGCGTTGGCTTGCTTAAGAAGATAACACAGCTTTTGGAGGGAAAGAATTCAAAAGTGAATGGGAACCCTAATTGTGGGGCCTATGGTGAAAGTGAGTTCATTTTCTTTATAAGAAAGAAGGAGCAGCTCATTTGGTTTATGCTTTGATTCAAAAATTTTGTAGTGAGGTCAAGGACTTGCACATCTGGGCTGTTTAGCAAGATTGCAGTGCTCTTGAGCACTGGGGGTGTTCTTGAGAGGGGATCCCCCACCTCTTCCTCATGGGAGGAGAGGATTTGAGCTACATTTACTCATTCCGGCATTTTTCTAAGCTCACTCCTTCAGTTGCAACGTTTTCTTGTAGCAGGATGGTGCTATGTAGTTGGGGTAGCAGCAGAGGAATTCATAGAGTTCTTCCTTACTTGCCTTTTCAGTGGAGGATGGATTTCTTCATTAGAGGAACTGTAGAGAGGGCTCTTGGAGCTTATTTCAGATTTGTGGCATCCGGCCACTCATTCACCAACTCCCACTATGCAGTCACTTGGAGAAACTGCGTTATTCTATTAGGGCAGTGTTGGGGGAGATTCTTGTGCACAACAGGAGGAGTGCTTTTGAGCTTAAGGGGATCATCCCCTTTTCCCTTGAGGGAATTATCAGAGGAGGGTATCATCATTTTAGATCAGCCTCGGCCTCATATTCTTTTGGCTTCAGCTGCAGTGACAATTTGTTTGTCACTTTGTATTTTTATCCGACATTTCTAGCAATCTCCATGAGATTGACTAGAAATCCTATATTCAGCCCATTTTCTCATGTGTGGGAATTTATTTGTATTCCTTCAGCTCTATCATTATTTTGTATGTATTCAGAAACTGCATCTCTCATAGAGACTACGCAGTTATGGTTTTCCGGCATACTTGTGTAGCTGCAGCTATTCCGGCATTACATTGTATATTCATTGGAGATTGGTTCTAATGCTTGAGGGATTTTTTCCTCATGATATTTCTATATAAAATTGATGATATAATAATAATATGATGGCTGTAGTATTTACCCTCTCTTGATACATTCAGATTTGCAGAGTTCCAGACTTATGTTTTGCATATTGCTGTAAGCTCTTTCATTGAGCATTGTTTTAGAGACCTAGATTGGGGAGATCTGAATAACCCATCTAGTGCTGTTTCTTTGGGCTCATTTTCTGCAGGGGAGTTATATTATACATTTTCCAGGGCTTCCCGGTGGCATTTTTCCTTATTTTTGCAGAGGCTTCCTTATACAGTGTCCTTAAGGACCCTGTAGCAGAAATTCCCGAGGTGGAATATTGCATAACCATAGGCAGAGTCTGTGAAGGGCCAGCTAGCCTCATGATCTCTCCCTTATTTGGAAGGAGATATATCCTGTAAATTCCCCAACATTCAATCTCTGAAATGGACTTGCTATAGCTCACTGAAGAAGGAATCAGAATATCTCAAGATATTCCCAATGGAGCAGAAAATCCCTCATTTGGGATATTACAGTGGTATCAGAGCATGATCTTGGCTCAGCCTATGCCCAAGATCCATTTATATAAGAAGAGGATCTTCTCTCCAAGGAGAGGATATTTACAAGGAAACAAGGAAAGAGGAATGAAGGAAGAGGAGGTTTCCCTTCTTCTTTTCCAGACCAATGAGGAGATCATTGAAAATATTGATGAAAGGGAAAAGCAGAAGATTTTTTGAGAGGGTTTGTTGGTGAGACAAATCCTAGCTAATTTACATGAAGGGTGTGGGCATTCAGCCACACATGCAGATACACAGCGCAATCCCTTTTTCACTTGCATAGCAAGGGAGTAGAGGAAGAAATGAGGCCATGGGAGGAGCAACACTATAACTCAAGGTATGGCTCATGATTTTGGGTTGAAGGTTCCATTTTTCATTAACATGCAAATGAAAAAACATGTGATGCCTTCACTAAGGGTTTGATGGGAAGACTTAGTGAAACTCATTGAGGCATAAATACGAACACTTTGCATGCATTGGAAGGAACCAACATCACTGACACTTTGGAGGAGATCCATCACCACATGGGGGTAAAAAGAGAACCAATGCTTCCACTAGAGGAGCCCTTGTGTCTTTGCAAGGAGTTCCAAATATTTTGCATGTGGGTACCAAGACACAATTCCAGAGTCATGAGTAGAATTTATTGGGGATTGTGGGATGGAGGAAGAAGAGAAGAAGGATCAACATGGAGGGATGAAGAGAATTATCCCTTATCTATTTCAGAAAGTTTCTGCACAAAGAAAAGAGACTGCGCTGCGCAAAGGAGAGAGGGACAAATCAGTCCACTCATACATGTAGTCTATTTTTAGATCTTGATGTCTCACTTTTGGTGGCTTCCCATCTAGGAGGCCATATTATCTAGAGATGATGAGAGGCATCATGCCATTTGGTTCACCACTCGTTGGATTCTGGATGGGTGGAGACATTAGAGGAGTCCATCACAACACAGTGGGTTGGGGATAAACACAAGGAGGAGGGATACACCCTCTCATTTTCAGTCTCACCCACTCTCATCAGCTATACTGTGCAGATATATCTTGCTGCATGGATGGGGGATGGCTAATCCATGGATTTGGTGGGAGAGGATAATTCCTTTGAGGGAAGAACTCTTTCATTCTTTGGAGTGGATGGAGGCCACTCATGCTTACATTTCCCAGGATCAGGAGATTCTTTGGAGGTGGTAGTCTCTCATGGGAGGCTCATTTTCAGAGATCCTTATTTCTACTTGAGCATGAGAAGCTGCATGATGGCATGGCAGCAACTGGGAGGATTAATTTGGCATGAGGGGATGTCAAGGTAGTAGGCAGCAGCATGATGGAGCACCCTACTGCAGAATTCCAGTGCTGCCTATGTGGAGGATTGATCCCAGATGGAGGGCTCAGCTTTGGTTTGGAATTCCCCAGGATCTCGATGCATGCATGATTCTTGATGGCCAAGAGGATGATGATAGCTACATGGTTGATGATATGGTCATCTATTGTTATGGCAGGATCTTCTTGACTAGAGCTTCTAGTCTCAAGGAGAAATTTTTACATGCAACACATAAGGGCTTCCTAGCTATGCACTTGGATGCATACTTTGATTGGCTAGAGGAGTTCACTTGGAGGGCATTCATCATGGCACCTATCCGCATTGGGAGAGATGCATATCCTGATTGATTATGGTGGAGAGAACCTCAAAACCACTTCCCTACTCATTGAGGGTAGAGGGAAATTTCCAGTTGGGCCATTTCAGCTCAAGAACTCAAGTACAAATTGGAGAAGGTATAATCTCACATTTTATATTGTACTCTCCTTCCTTGTTTGAGCAGCATGATGAGTCAAGAAGAGTTGGTTTCTTCTTGCACAATTTACAAGGATGTATTTTTATGCTTTTGTGGCAAAAGAATGGACCATTCATGTGGTGGTTTGTGGAGGGAGCCACATGCTCTTGGGTGTGCACCATTGGAACCAATCTATATTTTCATGCTCCTATCTTTTGAGATGTGTGTGGCAGCAACAAGTGACTGGAAAAATAACTTGTTCTGTATATCCTTGATGAAGGCAAGAGGCTCACTGCGTTGTTCCCATGAGAGGAGCAGTGACCCACTCTCTGGTTGTCCCGTGACAACTTGTTTTCATTGTATTATGCTACCTTGTATTGATAATGATTATTTATTCACAGGGAGCACTATTTTGGGAGTGACTTAGATGATTGGGATAGCCCATTGGGAGCACTATTATCCCCATTACACATGTTCTATTTTTCAGGAGATACCATGGGAAACCATGATTGCCATACTATCACTTTTCTCTTCTAGTGGGGCAAACCACTTAGAGAATTTGCAGAGGCATTTCATGGTTGGATATTTTGATGGGGTATCTTGGGCCACTCTTAGAGGCCATGCCATTTTAACCCAAGGACAGAGGTAGCCCCATATGTACTACAAAGGGAGAGAAGAGCTTATTGGGATGAAGCAGAAAAACCCTGCAGTCAGCCCCATTACATTGCAGAATCGGGGGCAAGATTTCCATTTGGATGATAGCATGGATGAGGGGATCACTATTAGGATTATATTTTACCATGCAAGTCATCACTCCTACCTTGAGGAGGCCATGTTTCAACAGGGATATTTCCACCTACACCTTCTATCTTTTTGTAAGGTGCACCATTCCGGTTTGCATACTTGGGAGGAGGCATTGGAGGACAATTTATTGTAGAATATCTTGAGAAGTGGTGGAGATTGTTGATGAGGAGGCCACAAGAGAAGAAGGGGGAGAAATTTTGTTCTCTCTATTCTATTGCTTGAGGACAAGCAACATGTGGGAGGGGACGACTATAATATTCCCAATTTTAGCCTCAAGATAAAATGGAATATTATAGTGGCATATTTTATTTGCCCAAATTTTATAGTATAAAATTATTTTACCTTAAAAATCGCTAAAATTATATAGATACTAATATCAAATCATTATAAATTTGAATATTTTTACAAAAATATCTCCAAAATTTTTAAAATTAGAAAATTAAGGACTTGCAAGATTCGCCAAAGTTTCTAAACATTAAAATAAATTTCCATCCTTAAAATCTTCCTTGGTAAAGAGACCCCTTAACCATTGGTGATAGAGAAATAACACTCCTAATGTGAAAGAAGGGTAAATAAGCAGCTAAAATAAACACCCAATGGTGTGAACATGATGAGGATCACCTTGAGTTGGCCATCTTTGACCAAGTCAACATCGCTGCCTTAGAGGGTTGGCTTGCTTATGAAGATAACGCAGCTTTTGGAGGGAAAGCATTCAAAAGTGAATGGGAACCCTAATTGTGGGGCCTATGGTGAAAGTGAGTTCATTTTGTTTATAAGAAAGAAGGAGCAGCTCATTTGGTTTATGCTTTGATTCATAATTTTCGTAGTGAGGTCAAGGACTTGCACAGCTGGGTTGTTTAGCAGGATTGTAGTTCTCTTGAGCACTGGGGGTGTTCCGGGGACGGGATCCCCCACCTATTCCTCATGGGAGGAGAGGATTTGAGCTGAATTTCCTCATTCTAGAATTTGGCCAAGCTCACTCCTTCAGTTGCAGCGTTTTCCTGTAGCAGGATGGTGCTGTGTAGCTGGGGTAGCAGCAGAGGAAATAATAGAGTTCTCCCTTACTTTCCTTTTCAGTGGAGGATGGATTTATTAATTGGAGGAGCTGTAGAGAGGGCTCTTGGAGCTGATTTCAGATCTGTGGCATCAGGCCACTCATTCACCAACTCCCACTACGCAGTCACTTGGAGAAACTGCGTTATTCCATGAGGGCAGTGTTGGGGGAGATTCTTGTGCACAATAGGAGGAGTGATTTTGAGATTAAGGGGATTAGCCCCTTTTCCCTTGAGGGAATTATCAGAGGAGGGCATCAAAATTTCAGATTAGCCTTAGCCTCATATTCATTTGGTTTCAGCTGCAGTGACAATTTTTTTGTCACTTTGTATTTTTATCCGGTATTTCTAGCAATCTCCATGAGATTGACTAGAAATCCCATATTCAACCCATTTTCTCATGTGTGGGAATTTATTTGTATTCCTTCAGATCTATCATCATTTTGTATGTATTCAGAAACTACATCTCTCACAGAGACTACGCAGTTATGGTTTTCTGGCATTCTTGTGTAGCTGCAGCTACTCCGACATTACATTGTATATTCATTGGAGATTGGTTCTAATGCTTGAGGGCTTTGTTCCTTATGATATTTATGTATAACCTTGCTGATATAATAATAAGATGATGGCCGTAGTATTTAACCTCTCTTGATACATTCAGATTTGCAGAGTTCCAGACTTATGTTTTGCATATTGCTGTATGCTCTTTCATTGAGCATTGTTTTAGAGACCTAGATTGGGGAGATTTGAATAACCCATCTAGTGTTATTTATTTGAGCTCATTTTCTATAGGAGAGTTATATTATACATTTTCTAGGGCATCCCAGTGGTGGTTTTCCTTATTTTTGCAGAGGCTTCCTTATATAGCGTCCTCAAGGACCCTGTAGCAGAAATTCCCAAGGTGGAATATTGCATATCCATAGGCAGAGTCTGTGAAGGGCCAACTAGCCTCAGGATCTCTCCCTTCTTTGGAAGGAGATATATCCTGTAAATGCCTCAACATTCAATCTCTAAAATGGACTTGCAGTAGCTCACTGAAGAAGGAATCGGAATATCTAAAGATATTCCTGATGGAACAGAAAATCCCTCATTTGGGATATTACAGGCTTTTTTCTTATAACCCAAGGGATATAATTGATATTTAAGTGCAGCAATGAAATTTTACCATGAGGAAAGAAGGTTAGCCAAATTACTATTTCCTTGAATTTTTCTCTCCCACTAGATGAGAGTTGTGCCATTCATTCGAAGAGAAGCCAACTTGCTCTTTGACTCATCCTCCACAATATGTTGAATCCTACAGTAGAGTTTAAGATACCTAATTCAGTTTTTAATTTTCTCTGCATTACTTTCACCATTATACATGGGTAGATCAAATTTGACATCTAACTTAAAGAAAGGTTTATTAGATGCATTTCCTGAATTCCTATGATGATGGTGAGAAGAGGAGGAAGAAATTGCACTCGCTAGAGGAGAAGGAGGTGGATCTCCTCCATCATCTCCATGCCCTAAAAATTGTCCTTCTTAAGCATTCTCCCCTAATTTCTCTAGTTTCTCAACCCGATCTACCATGGTGTAGAATGTCTTGTGGAAGTTTAGCTCCTCCTCATTTCAAACATCGCCATCCATGTTTCTTCTCTGATGTGCACATCCCGCTTCAGGATCAAAATACTGTAGTGTTCCTTCAAATCTTCTTATCCTGTCTCTAGTTAGCATACAATCATGTAAGTCACATCTACAAACACCTCCTATGATACCACTTGATCCAAAATATTTTCTTGAGATGTGTTAAAGGATTAACATGTAAAATTGCAGCTTAACCAAAAAAATTTAAAGGCATAAACATAAGAAGAGAGAAGAAATTAACATCATGCAAGAAAAAATAGAATTGATATCGAAGTTTGTCCAGGAGGGACTACGTCTTTGGGCCCTATTTAATTAGTGGGGAGGCCCTCTTTAATTAAGTGGCAAAAAATGAAAGTACAAGTATAAAATGCAAAATTACACCCTTATACCTCCATAACATAAGGTGCCCGAAAATTGGAGACCTCTGATGAAGAAATGGACAACACTGTTGGATTCATGCGAGAGGTGCATAATCCATATAAAATTTGCCTGAAACTAACAAAGTGAAAATCTGACCCCTCTGGAAATGGCTCAGATCATGGTTCCGCCCCCCTCCTGCACAATGCTCATGGTTCCATCTGTCTCATACTTCATGCTGTTAGAAAATTATATATTACAAAGCAATGAAACACATAAAATATGAGGAAAACACAAGCACACAAAACACATAAAACCAGAGAGACACAGATATACGTGGTTCACCCATTTTGGGCTACGTCCACCCCGAACAACCAATCCTTCCTTTCTATTATGCAGAAAAATGAAGAGACACAACCTACAGTAGATCCTTTGTAATATCCTTTGTTCTCTCTCACAGTCTCCCTATCTGTTTCTCGCTCCGAAAATACACATAAAATACATAGCCGCAATACAATAGCCTCATACAAAGCGAGGGGTTTCCTTCTAGTGCAAAAAAACCTAAACTAAACATAACTTATACCGTCAGATCATCCGTCTAATGAACGACCCAGATTGACTAGAAATTACTATAATTTTACAAGGCAATTTTACATATGTTTTTAGCTTCGGGGGCGCTGCCTCCGAAACCCCCCGCCAAGGGGGGGGGGGGGGCTCCATAAAGTTGCAACCACCCCCCCTAGACCCCCCAGGCAGTGTTTAATTACTGGCGGCGTTGTCGTCCCCATTAAGTTATAGGGGTCCAACGCTGTGATACAAAATAAACAAGATAATCAAGCTCCACACCCAACAATCTACCACTTGGAGACTGATTGTAGCAACTCCACCGCTGCTTCATTTGCTGGACAATGACTCCTCTTTGGACCTGGTTGTTTCTCATATTCATAGTCATCCTTGAAGACTAGTTGAAACTGAGCATATTCTCAGTTTCTCCCTGGTTACAACTTTTGTTAGCATATCTGCAAGATTCTGGCTAGTGTGTATCTTTTCCAGCTTCAACTGTCCATCTTCCAATACTGACCGTATGAAATGGTACTTGAGCTATATGTGTTTAGTCCTGGAATGAAATGCTGAGTTCTTTGCAATATGAATGGCACTTTGGCTATCACTATATAATGTGCCCATATCATGCTTCTTACCCAATTCATCCATAAACCTTTGTAACCAAATAATTTCTTTACTAGCCTCTGTAGCAGCAACATACTTTGCTTCTATTTTTGAAAGTTCAACAACACTTTGGATTTTTGAAACCCAACTAACAGTTGTTCCACCTACAGTAAATACATATCTTGTAGTGCTCCTCCTATTATCTCTGTTACCTGCCATATCTGCATCAACACATCCCTGTAGAGAAATGTTTGAACCACCAAAGCATAATACTTGATTTGTGGTACCTCTCAAATATCTGAGAATCCATTTTACTACCATCCAATGTTATTTTCCTAGATTATTCATGTACCTACTTACAACTCCCACTGCATGTGCAATATCAGGACTTGTGCATACCATTTCATACATTAAGCTTCCAACTGCTGATGCATATGGAAATTTAAACATGTAGTCCATTTCTTCTTGGGTCTTGGGGCACATCTCCTTACTAAGTTTGAAATGGCTAGAAAAAGGTGTACTAACTGGTTTTTCATTCTGCATATTAAATCTTTTCAACACCTTTTGTATGTACTCATTCTGAGACAATGTTAATTTGCAATTTTTCCTGTCTCTAGTTATTCTCATACCAAGGATTTGTTTTGCAGCTCCCAAATCCTTCATTGCAAATGAATTTGCCAATTTTCTTTTGAGCACATTTATTTCCTGCGTGTTAAACCCTTCAACAAGAATGGCATCTACATACAATAACAATATAATATAGTTGCCATCATTTTTCCTTTTCAGATTAACACAATGATCAGAGTGACATCTATTATAATTTTGTTCAGACATAAACTTGTCAAATTTTAGATACCACTACCTTGGAGCCTATTTTAAGCCATACAAGCTTCTTTAACTTGCATACTAATTTTTCTTTCCCTTTGACCTCATATCCTTCTGGTTGCTGCATATAGATCTCTTCCTCCAAATCTCCATGGAGAAATGTTGTATTTACATCTAACTGTTCAAGATGTAAATCTTTTGCTGCTACAAGACTTAAAATAGTTCTGATTGAAGTCAATTTAACAATAGGAGAAAATATTTCATCAAAATAAATACCTTTCTTCTGTGCAAACCCCTTCACCACAAGTCTAGCTTTGTACCTCTGTTTTCCTCCATCTTCTTCCTTCAGCCTGTAAACCCACTTATTCTGCAATGTAGTTTTACCTGCAGGCAACCTGACTAAGTCCCAAGTCTGGTTATGCATTAAGGATTCCATATCTTATTCCATGGCTAGCTTCCACTTCTTCCTTCTTTCAACCTGAATTGCTTCTTCATAACATTTAGGTTCATCAGAATCAGTCAGCAATAAATACTATAATGAAGGAGAGTATCGTTCAGGGGGTCTACTTATCCTAGTAGATCTTCTAACACCACTTTCAGGTGTTTGAGGTGCCTGTTGTTGTTGTGGTGGTTGTTGTTGTTGTGGCTCTTGATTATTATTATTTTCAGACACCTTTACCTTTTCTATGATCTCATCAAGAACTGTGTATTCTTTGTTTTCTTTTTCCTATTTCTTTTCCTGCAACTGATTCTTATACAATACCTTTTCATTGAATATTACATCTCTGCTCCTAATGATTTTGTGATTTTTATAATCATATAAGAGATAACCAAAATCATTAACACCATATCCAATAAAGGTACATTTCTTTGATTTTTCCTCAAGCTTTGTTCTATTTTCTTTATTAATATGGATAAAGGCCTCACAACCAAAAGGCTTTAAAAAAGAGTAGTTTACCTTTTTACCTATCCATGCTTCCTCTAGAATACCACCATCCAAGGAACTTGAAGGCTCTCTGTTTATTAGATAAACAATAGTATCTACAGCATCTGCCCAAAATTGTAAAGGAAATCCTACATGCAATCTCATGCACCTTGCATGCTCCATGATTGTTCCGTTCATCCTTTCTAACACACCATTTTCTTGTGGTGTTCTTGGAACTGTCTTCTCTCTGTGAATTCCATGCTCTGAACAATACCTATCAAACTCTTTTCTACAATATTCACCTCCATTATCTGATCCGAGACACTTCAAATTCTTTCTTGTCTCAATATCAACCAAAGATTTCCATTTCTTGAAAGTATAAAATACATCAGATTTATTTTGAATACAATAAATCCAAGTTTTTCTAGTTGCATCATCAATAAAAGTAACATAATAATGAGAGCCACCAAGAGATGATATCTGAGCAGGTCCCCATACATCTATATGCACAAGCTCTAATTTTTTGCTCTTCTTTTCTTTCCCAACTCTGAGAAATCTGACTCTCTTCTGTTTTCCATAAATGCAATTCTCACAGAAATCCAAATCAACATTCTTCAAACCCGAAAAAAAAATTCTTGAGTGAAGAATCTTCATCCCCTTCTCACTCATGTGTCCAAGCCTATGATGCCATAATGTTGCATCTGCTCCTTTGAAAGTTAAAGCATTAACAGAGTTAGAAATACCATTGCATAAATACAATGTACCAACCTTTTTTCCTTTTGCTATTACGAAGGCTCCTTTGGTGACCTTCCAGTTTTTATCTGTGAAAGTTGTCACACAACCTTCACTGCCTAACTGCCCTATTGAAATCATATTTTTCTTCAGATTTGGAACATGCCTTACCTCCTTTAATAGCCATTGGTTTCCATTCTGTTGTGAAACCAGCTCCAAAAATAGAAGATACATGAATGAACAATTCTTGGATGATACAAATTAAAAAACCTCCTTTCTATATATAGGATTCCATGGGGCCATAATTGAATCCTAGTGGGGCCACAATGTAATCCTAGCCGACCTAACAATAATAATTTAAGGGCACAATAATAACAATATGGGGGTTATAGAGGTACAATAATAACAATAAGGGGGTTACACTAACAACAATAATGGAATATACTAGTAATATAGGGACCTAACACATTCTGTTGTTTTAAAAGAACCTTACCCATTCCAACAATTTTACAAGGTTTATCATCACCCAAACGGACTTGTCCAAAATATCCTTAAACATAGTCATGAAAATATTTCTTATCAGGTGTCGCATGGAATGAGGCCTCTGAATCTACAACCCAAGAATCAGTAACATTTTTGAAAGAAAGGATCAAAGCATCTTGTAACACATCACCTGTCACATTTGCTTCATGATTCTTTTCTTGCTGTGTGTCTCCTTCTTTTCCCTTCCGAGATCTATAGTCTTTCTTTAGGTGTCCTTGCTTTCTGCATTTCCATCACACTATCCCCGAGCTCTTTCCTCTTTCCAATATTCTTCCCCTAAACTCTGCACTCAAAGCATTACCCGATGTCTCACCGGAGCTTTTCCGTCGCATTTCCTCGCTAAGGATAGCACCGACAACATCATCAAAATTTAAAGTACTAGATCCAGAGACAGAGTTACTAATGGCCATAACTAAACCATTCCAACTTTCTAGCAATGAGCACAAAAATAACAGAGCTCTAACTTCATCATCAAATTTTACCCATACAGAACTTAACTGACTGGTAACTGTATTAAAATCATTTAAATGGTGTGCAACACATCCACCTTCCGAAATCTTCATATTAAATAAACGTTTCATAAGAAATACCTTGTTTGAGGCCGAGGGTTTTTCATATAATTTCTCCAACGCCTGAATCAAACCCTCTGTTTTTGTTTCCTTCGAAATATTGAAGGCTACCGACGTCTCGAGGCACAACCGTACTGTTCTGAGTGCCTTTCTATCAATAATATCCCATTATGCGTCTGTCATAGTCGTCGATTTCTTTGTTTTTCTGCTCAATGGTAGGTACATATCTTTTTGATACATATAATCTTCCATCCGCATCTTCCACAGTGGGAAGTTTTGGCCGTTAAATTTCTCGACCCTAAATTTACCATCTTCTACCATTTCTCCCACTCGAACCAGGAACCCTTCTTTCGTGCGATTTTATCAGCTAAACAGACCTTCGACTCTGATACCAGTTGTTAGAAAATTATATATTATAGAGCAATGAAACACATAAAATATGCGGAAAACACAAGCACACAAAGCACATAAAACCAAAGATACCAGATATACATGGTTCACCCAGTTTGGGCTACGTCCACCTCGAATAGCTAGTCTTTCCTTTCTATTATCCAGCAAAATGAAGAGACACAACCTACAGCAGATCTATTGTAATATCCTCTGTTCTCTCTCACAGTCTCCCTATCTGTTTCTTGCTCCGAGAATACACATACAATACACAATCGCAATACAATAGCCTCATACAAAGCGAGGGGTTGCCTTCTAGGGCAAAAAACCCTAAACTAAACATAACTTCTACCGTCAGATCATCCACCTAATGAATGGCCTAGATTGACTAGAAATTACTATACTTTTACAAGGAAATTTTACATCTATTTTTAGCTTCAGGGGTGCTGCCCCCGAAACCCCCTTGCCGGGGGGTGGCCTGGACCCCCTAGGCAACGTTTAATTACGGGCGGCATTTCCGCCCCCATTAAGGTACAGGGGTCCAATGCTGTGATACAAAATAAACAAGATAATCAGGCTCCACACCCAACACATGCTCGCTCCTAACCTGCCATGACGTACTTATGAAATGATTGGTTTTTATATTAAAAGCCATGCAAACTTTACCAATTCTGTCATTGGCTAAGTTGGTTTGAGATCCACATATTGGGGGAGTGGGTCAAGTGGTCAAACCTCGCCCCCTCCATATTTATTCAGAACCCATTTAAAACTCGTCGTTATACATCTATTAAGGAATGTGTGCATTGGGGTGGGAGGGGTGCTGCATTGGGTGGCCCGCCCCACATATCCCATCGTCAGTGTCATTTTAATGGAGGAGAGTGGAGGTTTGGATGTGGGGTTAAAAATCCATGCCATCTGTATTAGTATGTTCGATCGTGGAATATGGACGGGGTTTGATGGGGTCATGACTGTCGACCCCATTTTTATTGCATTTTGGTTATAATGGTGAGGGTCCAGCGGGGTCACAACTGCCGACCCCTATTTTTAATTATATGTTGTTATGTTTTCATTGGATGGGGAGGGCGGGGGTCATGGCCCGCCCTCCTAATATATATATATATATATATATATATATATATATATATATATATATATATATATATATATATATATATATATATATATATATATATATATATATATATATATATAACCCGGCTATTTTTGAAAAATCCAGAATTTGACCGAAGGAGTCAAATTAACTGTCCCACAATTTCTCCTGGAATCCAGCCAGAGTTGGCCGGAATCCGATGGCTGAGTTTCAGCAAATTTGTTGCCTCTTTAAGCTGCCATATCACCAAGTCAACCCTAAAACTTTGACTGCTCCTAACTCCTTCATAAAAACTCAGAATTGAGTGTTGTATGCGTCGTTGGAATCAGAAAGACGAGATATTCAAATTGAAACTAAGTTTGCCACATTCCTGACACTTTGATTTTTGAGCCTTTGTACTTAAGCCACTTGTACTTGAACCTGTTCGATCCACCTGAATCAATAATCTTCATCATTTTTCAGTCCAGTAGTGGAAGCTTCAGAGGTGGAAGGAAGTTCCAAGCATTCCAGCTTGGAATCTTGTGAGGGGATCATCCCTTCACCCTGTTGAATGTATTTCGGTATTCCAGAGAAGAATTTCATCATCCGGCATTATACCATACTACTAGACCTATTAGCAGGGCAATCTCCTTCATAAACTATGCAATCCAACAGTGGCAGCTTCAGAGGAGGAGGAAGAATCCAAGTTTCCTAGCTTGGAATTCAGTGAGGGGATAAACCCTTCATCCATAGAGCTGATTGGGAGAAGTTGTAGCAGTTTTACCATTATTTCATCCATATCCCATCAGTTACCCAACAATAGTGTGTAATTCAGCCAACAATAGTGTGCTTTGAAACCCTAGAGGGCCGAATTTTCAAAGTCAAACTAGGCCAAACCATTTATGGTTGTTTCTAGGTTTTTCGAGTAGAATCCATGGTTGAAATCCAAAAAAATTCTGAGTAGTCCAGTAGCCTCTCACACATGGTTCTTGTTCCTACCAGCAACAGTTTCAAGAAGCACTGCACAGAGGCAGTCCTTCCAGCAGCAGTAGCAACACAACATTTCCAGTACTAGGATTTAGAGCTATTCCAGCCACTTCTTGTTGGCTTGAGTGCATCTTCTTTAGAGCACTATGTACTTTATTTTGTTGTTTTTTATAATGATATGACTCAGTTGTTTCTTCTCATGGTTATGATGTCTTAATATAATTTCCAGTTGCATCATATTTCTTTCATTTTTCAGACTTTAGTGCTATATTCTTGTTTTGCTTTATTTGGAATGATGCAGATGTTCTATATTCCTGTCTTTTCCATTTTGGAATATTACAGTGGCATTAGAGCAGAACCTTGGCTCATGTTTTGGAGCATTTTATCTATGACATATGAGGAGACCACATTCCAGAGGCAACAGATAGAGTAAAGTCTCCAATGGCGAGATAAATTGATGAGAAATAGTTTCTCGAACTTCTTCTCAAATCTATGGAGGATCTCGCTAGAGTCATCAAAGAGATGAGAGTATAAAGGAAAAGAGAAACCCCACGAGGGTTACAATATGAAGAGAAGTCAAGTACTCCACATCAGTGGTATGAGAAAATAGCAGTGCAACAAGTCTCACAACACCCTACTATGCCCACCTTCCTAGCAGTATGAAATGGAGCTGGAGGACATCAGGTGTAGGAGACTATTAGTGACTATCTTGCAGAGTACCGATCTCACTGGGCTAGAGGAAATTAGGAGTAGGAGACTCTTAGTGACTATCTTGCAGATTACCAATCTCAGACCCAGAATTTCATAGATAATTTGACATTCCCAACATTTTTTTAGATCAAATACAACCGGAGGCCCCGTAGCAACAATAGAGGTGGAGGGTACATGCAGGGTAAGCAGCGTACCTCGGGTAGATTCTTACTTCTTACATTCGATGAGTCATACAAGAGTAAAAAAAAGGCTTGGGTCGAGAAATTAGATATCTATTTCCATCTGCACCAAGTAGCAGAAGCAGAGTCTATCGATATAATAGTGCTGCACATTGAAGGTGAAGCACATGATTGGTGGTTCCATAGATTGGGTCATGCAGGAGTGACTGCATTTGCAGAGTTCGCTCAAAGATTGGTGGAAAGGTTTGAAAGAAGAAATTCAGAGGTGTTGGGGTTCCCATGTTTTGGCCAGATTGGCAAGACCAAAAGATGAGACAACATCAGAACCACTTTGGGGCCCTAGGATCTAGCCCTCCTGGACCTGGAGAGG
>JAXQQM020079071.1:0-15299 GCA_034641835.2 Pinus albicaulis | reverse complement strand
CAAATAGATGAGTGAGAAATAGAAAAATAAATTTCAGGAAATTGTTCAGCTCTTCTTGAAGTCTATCAATAGATCTTAGTGCTGTGGTGGCTCCCTTCAAGGCTCCCTCCTTATCTAAATTTGTCATTGATGAAAAAAGTTGAGAGAACACTTTATTCTTCTTCTCATCAGGGGGTCTCCCTGGTGAAATAAATCCATGTAAAGAGACATCAAGATCTGAAGTAGACTGCATAAATGGTTGGACTCATGTGTCCCTTTCCTTGCTACATAGTTCAGTCTCCTTCTCATCAATATTTGAGAACACCTCACTATCAACAAGAGACCTTGGATCTTGGTCTTCTTTTGAAAGAGGAATCTCCATGACTTCTTTTTGAGAAAAAATCTCGACATGCAATGGGGATCTTGCCCTTGGCAAGGTATCACACACGTTTTCATCCCCTCCAACAGAAATATGAAGTGGAGTTTTCATAGTAGGTCTTTCCAACTAATGCAAGGGTTTTGCATGCTCATGCTTTGCTAGCTCTTTCACAGATGTTTTAGCTTTCCTCTCATCAAATCTCTTCACCATTCTCCTAGTGAACTTAGCATAAGTGGAAATATTTGCATTCTTCAAAGAAAAAGTTTCAAATAACCACCAAGTATAAGCTTTACCTTTAAGATGTAGCGTTGCTACCTTAAGGGCTTCTTCTGAAACTTGATGTAGATCCAGATATGAGTCTAGCTGATCTATCCATTCTTTAGCTGTGCATGTGGAGGATCGATAAAAGTTAGGCAGAGAGAATCTACCTCTTCTTCTTCTATTGTTGGCTCTTCTCTCCTCCTTGAGCTAGAAGAACTCTTGGAAGCTCAAGTGATCTTTGAACTCCTTGGATTGATTTTCATATTCCTGCAAATAATCACCAAGAGTATCTCTCTTTGGCACATCTCCTTTCTTCCTCTTCATGAAGAAATTGCTGATAGAATGTGGCAGATATGATGATATGGCTGAGTGCTCATATCCATAAGATGAGGATTTATAATCTTCCTCTTGCATAGATTTTGTTGATGGATCTTCATGTATTTCCCTCCTTATTTCTTTGATGCCCTTGCTTTTGCCCTGCAGATTTGTCAAGAGAAGTTTTGAGAACCTCCTTTCTCTAGACAAAAAAGGTTTGCTCTGATTTCTTCTGCAAATATCCTCCTCCCCATGACAAGACTCCATAATGCTTGAGCTCATAGGCTGAGCCAAGATTGTTGCTCTGATACCACTGTAATATCCCAAATCTGGAATTTTCTACAACAATGAGAATACCCTAAGGTATTCCAGAGTTGGATATGCATCCCTATGACTGGTAACAGATGTTATAGTGTAGATCCTTCAATAATATAATCATCAGTAGCCTTTACTTCGCTTTTGGACTCAAAAGGGTGGGGAAAAGGGGTGATTTTTTCTCTCAAATGAGTGTATACAAAAATACACATAAAAATAAGGAAAATTACGGTAGGTTATTTTAGCTTAGGTCATGTAGGACTCCCATGTAAAATTTCAGGTCAAAAAAATGATCCTATCTATATTAAACAGTTCCTCCATTCCCGACTAGGCTTAAAAACCCTGATTTCCCATGACTTAATGTATGAAGAAGTTTTTGAAGCTAAATCAGTGTAAATTTATGAAGGAATTAGATGCAACATGTTTATAACATCATGAAATTAGATCTGGTTCAAGACTTATGCATTTACATGATAAAAACAAAGATTTTACATGGATAAACCCTCAAGATTGAGGTGTTGCAACAATGGAAATTGCCAAGAAAGATAGACAGTGTAATTTTCTGAAGAATGAAGCACTTCTATATTATATATTAGATATAGAACATATCTATGCATGAAAATACAGATCTATTACAGATCTGGAAGCCAAAGAGGCTGTTTATTACATTCCCCTTGGGGTTTTGTGAAAAACATGAAGCACAAAGAGTAGATCTCAGATATAAGGTTGCAGATCTGCAGAATGATTCAGAAATTTCTGAATAATACAATGTTACAGCAGATCAGATCTGAAATTCACATGGATTTGATGGCCAATCCATGGATCACCATAGTGAGAGGAAGAATCCCAACACCGGAGATCTCTCCCCCAAAATGTAGACAAAACACCCTACAGCTGTAGATCTGAAAATAACACTATCTAGGGAGAGAAACAATGATGTATGCTCTAAGAATTCTTTGGCCTGATGCTAAGATCAAAAACTGAAGCTCCGAAAATGGATGCACTCTTCCAGGAGGTTAAAAGACACACTCACTAAGAAGAGGCTCCAATACAAGCTAGATCTGAATAGATCTAGTATTCCACTTGCTGCAGCTTACAAAAAAAAGCAAACCCTCACTGGATTTTCATTGCAGTTGGAAGTGAAGCTTGGTCTCCAACCTGATAGTGGACAAGCAATACAAGCTCTCCCAAGAGCTCCTCAATGGGAAGAGATGGAACCCCTAAACAGGAAATCCCAATGCAATCTAGGCTAAGCAACCAAGAAAGCTATTTGTCTAAATAGACAACAATTTAGAAATCATATCATGAAAAACCTCAATATGATGCCCTCCTCTTCCTTTTATAAGATCAAGAGATTGTAAAACCCTAAACTACCTTCAATGATTTAGGCCCATTCACATGTGTAGCCTCCAACTTGACTGCGTTGTCCTTATAGGAGATTCATTGCATCTGGACAACGTGGTTGATTTGGTCATGGTTGACTTGGTCAATAGATTCAGTCTCTTTCACACTCAAGTGTGTTTTTACAAGTGGCCCAGATTTAGCCTTGTTCACATTAGGCATTGATTTATTCTTTTATTAGGAGTTTTATGAACCTCCTTTACATATTTATTCTTTAAACAAAGAAAGCAAAAAAAAATGAATATTCCTATTAGCTTAGGACTAATTAGAAATATTATATAGTCGTGCAAATTTATTTCAAGAATGATTTGACCATGAAGCATACTTTTATCCTTTTTTTCGAGCTTTGATAAAAATGAAAAAGGTCTTGAAGCACACTTTTATCTCTTTTTCGAGCTTCGATAACAACGAAAAAGGAACACTTGAAGTCTTCTTTTAGCTCTTTTCAGACTCAAATAATTTGAAAATATTGTCGAGCACTTGTCTTTTTGAGCTCATAAAAGTAAATGAATTGATATCTACCCAGTATAAGTTTAACCCTTTTTCTGGACTGAGATAGATTATTTACGAAAAAGGAATGCCTTAGTCGAACATGGTTAGGAGGTTCTCTCAGATATCATTTTACACTTTTTCGGATATGAGCGACAACTTTTTGAAAAAGTAGCTATGGAGTTTTCTTTTGTTCTCTTTTTCAAAATCACTAAATATGAAAAAGGACCGGGTTGTCACTATCGTTAGGCTCGTTAAAACATAAAATAGTGACGGGCTTGTCGGTCATGGCAGGAATCGAGTTTCATTCATCGCTAGACTTGTTAAATTATTAAATAGCGATACATTATTCACCCGAAGGGTTGAATTATAGATCAAGCATATGTTACCCTCCTCAAGCTTGTTAAAAAATAAAGAGGTACTAGTCGACAAATGACCGGGGAAAATTTGGGAAAGTGAACATAACTTTTATGGTAGTAGGTTGCTCTTGAACATGACACTTCACTTCATCATCGTGAATGTTTGGGTTGGGTAATCTTCTTGAAGGTTCATTCATACCTATGGTTCATCATACCTTCACTTCGGTTTTGGGTCAATGCTGCCAACTCATCTTAGTGTCACCGATATGTTCAAGAGAAGTCATCTAGTGAATACTCATCCTTCTGCAATACTCATAAACCTTCATTCTCATGATAGTCATCTCTGAACATTGCTATATCAAGTCACATTTTGTCTTTGAAATTAATAACTCCCGTTTCGTGATAAAGTGGCTTCCTGTCGACATCAAATCATCATCCAGGAAGTTCACTTAGAAACATCATCTTCCAGTACCATGAGGCTTGTTACAACATTGAAAGGATCCTCGCTTCCGTACCTTTGACCGAAAGATTTTGTTTGGTGTTTGACATCAAATCATCTATTCACGCCTTACGAAATGTATTGTAATACATTGAGAACCATTAACATCAATGGTGGTTCTCTCATATTTTTTAACAGCTCACATCACTGGCTGGTAATCAAACGATATCTTACCATGTTCGACTACAAATCATATATTCGCATGGCCAGACTTGTACCCAAACTATCAAGTGAACGAGATAAGAAGACCCCGGATCTAGTTTTAGCCATTCGGGCTGCGATTTCAGGATCATTGTACACATCATTTGTACTGTGACCATACATATAGATCGTCATCCGAGCATGGGCCTATATTTGTAGGCACGTATGTATTGGGAAACATTCCAATGTAGACGACTTTATGCACTATGTACAGGTTATTAGATAGTTTATGTGCTGAGCATGGGAATGCCTCCCTCAACAATTCGTGATCAAGAGGATATATCATGATGTAATGTATTGTAAGATTGATGCAAGTTTCCACTCTGATTCAGTTCCAGCCCATCACATCGTAAAGCATCTCATTAAAAAAATATTGTTATTATTCTAACTTCATGCTTTAGGGAGTAGCTGTTATAGGTCAATTTGATGACCTGGTCAAATTGGACATCATCCCCAGGACCAATTAAATAGGGTCTATCATCCCCTATCATTTCAGTTGCTACATGCCCTAAGACAAGAACAAACCATTCATGACTTCCATTGCAAGGTTTCCAAGGTTTGAAGTATATGTTATATCACTTATGAGCTCACCAACACAACCTCTCAAGGGACTAACTGCTTTGCATATGCAGTTACCTCCATTCAAGGGTGCTCTACAAAGCACTTCCTGACATTCAAGATTGCTTTGGTTAAATGGGAGCAAAATTCTCATTATTCTAGAATCTCCACATGGCCAGTGCCTTCTAGAAGAGTTCATATGTGTCAAACTTTGAATCCATGTGTCCATCTAACACCTCTAAGCTTGGGAATGTGTCTTGCCTATTATTAGAAAGTAATTTATTGAGAAACTACCTTCATTTTCCCTATAAATTGAGCACAGATCTTAGTGGTAGAGAAGGAGGAAATTTGGTAAAGAAGTGTTGTTGGATTCTCAATTGAGTGTGTGATAAGAGTGATATGTTGTTGGTGAGATGTTTATTGTGATGAGGCTAGGATGATGCTGGAGATGGTGACATCAAATCGATCATTGGTTGTAACCTCCCCCATTTATCCATTAATAAATATTACTGCTCATTTTCCCATATATGTATTTGTTTATGTTTCTACTTTTATATGATGGATTCTTAACCGATATATATGTTTCATGTTCAATCGATTTAACTAACTAAGATAAATAAACATATGTATATTACAATCTCTTTTCTTTTAGGTGTTTATACTTGTAGTAACTACTCGGCCATCAAAGTTGGATTGGAAGCTACAACAAGAGAGACAAAAGGAGAATAGGAAGCGCTTGGATCACAAGTAAGTTCCTATATCTTTTTGTGTGTTTATTTACTCTTAGAGAAAGTGTCCGCAAAGTCTTTGATCTCATTGCTCTAAATGCATAGCACCACATTTAGGAATGTGCCTTATCCAGAACTCCATAATTCGCATAACAGATCCTTGCCATCAAACTTCCTCATATCGATCTTTGGAATATGGTGGGTCTTCAATCCCACATTAGAGCTTATGAAATCACGATAAACATTTATTTTGTTTTCATCATGAGTTTCCTCTACTATCTTTTCGCCATTAGGAATCATTTCTTGCATCAACTTTGTCAAACCTTCCATGTTTGCTTTTAGATCATTCTTCATGTCTTCCATGTTGTCTTTCATTTTTTCCTCTATACCATCGATCTTAGATTCTATGCCAATTTTAAACCATCCATCTTAGCTTCCACCCCTTTCTTCAAACCATACATCTTAGATTCCATGTCATTCTTCAAACCATCCATCTTAGCTTCCACGCCCTTTCTTAAAACCATCCATCTTGGCTTTCATGCCTTTCTTCAAAACTTCCATTTCATTTTTCAAGGTTTTCGTGAGAGCAAAAGTCGTTGCACTTGCTCCTGTAATTTTGATATATCATGTTGCAATTCTTTCTCTTCATGAGTAATAGTAGAGCCTTATGAGGGCTTAATGAGGGTTGAATTATTTTTAGGGAGAATTTTAAAACCCATTAGTAATATCTATGCTTTAATATTCCCTTGGAATAAATTCAAACTGATTTTTCAAACAAGACTTATGCAATTTGAAAGAAAAAAAATACACATCTTTTTCTTTCTTTTGAGGAGCTCGATATTGAAACTGATGTATCTATGTAATTTCAAATCCTTGAGATTTTATCTTCAGTCCTTTAGCAGCCCTATGAATTTTCTTTCCAATGCCATAGGACTGACCTGATTTTTATTCTTCAAGGCAAATTTATAACCAATCTCCCACAATGACCTAATTATGGACTGGTTCACTAGAGCGAACTTGTACGAAATGCCACATGTCACTGTTTCCTCCTTTGACTCTGAAATTAATACACAAGAAATTAAAGTCTGTGTACTGTCAGCCACTTTTTATAGAATTCCAATCCGATGCTCAGAGAGAGAGAGAGTTATGGTGATTTTCCCAAGGTCACCTCTTTGAGATGAAATTCGGGAGCCTGCAAAAACCCTAACTTCAAAGATAATATCTCCGAAAATATTGCGAACTAAGATCTGAAATATTTACATGAAGTTCCTCAGGATTTATTCGTAAATGGGTTTTTTTTTAGCTTTTGAATCTTAGTAGAAAAACAAGTTATGGAGAAAATGCCACGATGACTTGTTTGAAGCAGTGAAACCCTAGAATCCAAAGCTCTGATACCAAATGTTATGAAATCAGCTCCAAAAATAGAAGAAAAGAGAGATCAACGCCTTAGAAATCAGCCACTTCAAGGGGGAAACCTCCTTTACATTACATAAATGAACAATTCTTGGATGATAAAAATGAAAAAACCTCCTTTTTATATATAGGAGTCCATGGGGTCATAATATAATCCTAGCTGACTTGACAATAATAATGTGAGGGCACAACAATAACAATAGTGGTTTTTATGGGGCATAATAATAACAATATGGGGCTACAGGGGTACAAAAATAACAATAAGGGGGCTACACTAACAACAATAAGGGACTACACTAGTAATATAGGGACCTAACACAAAACAAGTTTCCCAAATTAATTTTTGTTACAATTTCGTAGCTGTATCTTCTGCTAATTTTTTGACATAATAAATGATCAAATCTGGTTGATTTGATGTTGCTAGCTTGTTCTCCACGATTCTATATTTCTAGTGAGTCATCTTGGGCCTCATTTGGACAAGTAGAACTCAAGTTATGGCTCTCCAAATTCAGAGAATTAAAACTGTCAATGTGTTGGAAAAATGCATGCTTGAGCAAAAGTTGAGCATTTTTATTAAAAATTCTAATTTTACAATTTATTTCTAAATTATACATAATTTAAATATTTTAAAACAAATGTTAATATATTCAAAATTAAAACAAAATTACAAAAAACAAAATTTATTTAAAATTATAAATTAATTAATTAAATTTTAAAATATATTAGTCAAATTAAAATAAGTTAAAGTTAAAAATAAATTTTAATTACTTATTAAAAAATATAATGAGGAGGCATTTTGGGGAGCCTGTGGGATTTTAATGAGAGGAAGTGGAGTTATACGGTGGGAGGAGATTGGTAGTGGGCTACCTGGGAGTTATGAATGAATGAATGAATGATATTTTAATGTCCACGAGACTAAAATTAGTGCATGATGTTAGGGTCCATTAATTTATACGATCTCAAGGTGATTAAATATTTTATCTCAGTAATCTTAGATTGTAAATAATTTTCAATATGCAAATGATTTCCAAAAAACATGTAAAAGAAAACGAAAAGAGGGTATATCTAAAAAAAAAATGAATAAAGAGAAAAAGAAAGAAAAGTTGAAAAATAACAAAATGAAATCAGAACCCCACAAAAGAAAATAAAAGAAAATAACACTGAAAATGTTGCAAATTTAAATGCCACTGCTAATAGATAGTTTTCTTTATGTCAAATGAAATAAGATTGGGTATATCTAAAAAAAAAATTGAATAAAGAGAAAAATAAGAAAAAGAAAGAAAAGTTGAAAACAAATAAAATGAAATCAGAACCCCAGAAAATAAAATAAAAGAAAATAACACTGAAAATGTTGCAAATTCAAATTCCATTGTTGATAGATAGTTTTGTTTATGTCAAATGAAATAAGATTGTGTGTAGTTTGTTTAAAATGCCACAATAAATAGTTATTTGTTTAAACCATACAACTTAATCATGGTTGAACAATCTTGAATTTTTGTAAATCAGGTTAGAGAATAAAGATTTTTCAAACAGTTTAATCTTGTTAAATCAATAGTTAGGTAGAAAATGACATTGATTCAACTGTTTAATCTCAATCATATATTTTTCATAAAAAAAGGGACATAAGTTTGCTAGTCTAAATGCACCCCTACAATAAACAAAAAATGTTAGTTTAGAAAAAAGAATGTGAATTTGAAAGGGTAGGTATAAGTGTTTTTGCTTTGAAAAGGGATAAAAAATGCTATATCCTAAGTTTTAATGTCATTATGAATTTGGTGCGTAAAGGGGTAGTTGACAAAAATTGATTTATCCTATGTTTTTAAGGTTCATTGTGTGTCAGGCGCATAAAGTGATATATTTGATCCATTCACATTTTATCCTAAGTTTTTGACCCAAATTCGAAAAACCATAACCCAACAAACTATCATGTCACTTGTTGTTAAACACCCCGCAGTTATCTACCATACGATCTACCTGCTCCCCTATCAACGACCCTCAATGAATTTCGGTCCCCCCTCTCCATCCTAGCTTTACCATTGGGTGGGGGAGTCCGAAATAATTTGTTTCTCTGCCCGGTCCCACTACCATGTGGCCTCCCCTCGACTCTTCACACCCCCTCGGCCTAAACCACTAACCTCTTACTACCCCCTCCCCCGAAAACCACCTTCCCTTACTTCTAATTACTGCCATCCCTACCCAATACCTCCTCCATTCCCATCACGCCACGTCGTCAATACGTTACCAATAAAATCACTACTCAGGTGTTTTATCCGTTAAACATTTAATTGCCTTGGATGACCGTTAATTTAACGGACCCGCGCCATTTACAATGGAAACAAAACTTTTTCTATATAAACCCTATAAATTCATTCTTTTCAAACTTTACTATTCTATTATCTCTGCAAATCAAATTGTTCACAGGTTTTATAGTGCATCAATTTTTATCAGTTGATCTATCTGCAACCAAGTGATAACACTTACCTTTTCTTCTTCAACCAATTACATAGTTGCTACACGTTCCCGATAACCCTGTTCATCCCAATTCCAGTCAAAATCCTTTTGAATTAATTATGCCTCCTAAAAAGAAAAACCAAGAGGATCCTTTCAATCCATTGGTCCACCCTCCCATAGATTTAGATCATATTCCTCTAGCAGATAGGGACTATAAAATAAATGAAACACAATGTGAATTTGAGTTATTTGAAATGTATTGTTGGTTGGAAGAAAAATTCGTTGATAAATCAAATGATATTGGAATCTGGGAGTCTAATCTCCCACATCATGTCTTCCCTCACACCTTCCATGCCCCTGAATTCATCAGAAAGTGCCAAGCCTATTACATTCCTAATCAAAGAGCCATCATTGCCCCTACTGGTGAAATCCTTTTCACCATCACTTTTCAATCAATTGACCAGATGATGCAAGCTCCCTCCGTGGAAAATAACGCTCCTTTTTCCTTATAAGCCCTTAATGAACTGTACCAAAATCTTGATTTTGCTAAAAGAGCCAAAATTTTTGACATATTTCTACCTGAAAACACTCAATTGCCAAAGAAAAAACCTCCATACCCTTCCTCTATCTTCCCTGATCAAGCTAAACAGATAATAACAATCATTTCATACCTACTTCGCTATTATTTAGATCAGTGGGTATATGAACCCATTTTAGGCTTCCTTTCTATTTTTTCAACAGATCGCAAACCATCAATCATTTTCAATTTCAGCAAATTCCTAGTAGACAACATCCATGAGAAATTTATCTAGTTTCATACTGAAGAAGTGTTTAAATACTCTTCTATTTTGGTATATATGTTTGTGTATTCTCAGGAAAATATATTCAAATTTTCCATGCAGAAGCTCAATGAAGAAGGAAACCAGAAATCAGTAATCTTCTAGACATATTTAATAATGAAAGAACATAAGGAATTCTCTTACAAATAGTTCATCGAACAATTTTTTCATCCAAATATGAGTGTCTTAAGAAGTACAAAAGAACCTAAGATAAGTGAGGACATTAAGAGGATACTTCATTTTATAGATCAAGCCAAGACATGAGATTGGTACTTGTACCAGAATTACACTAAGAACAGAGTCTATGGATGTGATCTTGCACCTTATAAGCTCCCAAAATTCCTCCCAATGAGGATTTTTTTCTCTTGGGTATATTAGACAGATGTTGAATGCAGATGAGATTCAATTTTTATCAGCCAAGAAGAAGTCCCAATTCAAGATCAATACATAGATTTGGTCTTTTATTTGCAATAGCAGGTCAACAAGGGAGGAGGCAGATAAGATTTTGAAAGAGATGAATTTCAGCTTGAGTTTCACTTGGTCATATTACCCTCAGGGAATCATTTCTAAGCTGAGAGTAGAAAACAAAGCTACTCCCTACATTCATACCCAGAGGCCTGAGATAGAAATATCCATGAACCAGTTAGTATGGGCAGAAAATACATTGTAGGAAGCTTAGGAGGAGTTGGTATCAACATCAACATCACAGAGTCCTGTCCCATAGGGAAAAGCAGCAAAGAGGCAAAGAGAAGAAGTGACTGATACTGCAGGAAAATAATTTAAGATAATGTACAGGAAGAGAAAAAAGTTAAATCCTAAATTTGACACAGATAAGAATGCAGAGCAAGAAGTTGCTATGGTCATTAAAGAAACACCTTCCTCCTCTCAAGTAGGTGGCCAATCCACTGCTTCTCCCACAACTTCTTCAGTATCTCATGACCAACAGGAAGCTATTCAAACAACTAAGGTTGTCCAAGGTGAGAAGGAGAAGAAAATATTTGACAGGTTAAGGGAGATAAAGCTTAAGAATGAAATTCTTAAGAACAAATTTTATGCCCAATTCCGGAAGCAGACTTCCAGCTCTCAAAGCAGGTTGCTGTCAGTGTCTGGTTCAAAGAAGGGTAAGATCAAGATGGCCTTCCTTGAGGCCCAAATTCCATAGGCAAAGTCAACATCCAGCTACAAGAAGACAACATTTTAATTCAACATAAAGGATATCCATCCCATTGATAAAATGGAGATGCATAAGAAGAAATGTGAAATGATTTCTTAAACTCTCACTAATACTACCATGAATCTTTCCAAATTGCAGTTTTCCTTGTCAAATATCCATTCACATTTGAAAATGGATAAGATTACTTCTCTTACTAAAGATACAAGGATTAAATCCTTCGAATATTTAGTGGTCAATATGGGACATTACCCTTCAAATGTGAAGGCTACAGAGGAGATAATCAAGAAGAAGAATGTTGACATAACAAAATTGAGAAAACAATTGAAGTTGTCAGCCACTGAAGATCCTCTTACCAAGGATATTGAGGAGACAAATATCCTAAAGACTGACATGATGAAGCTCATCATGGAGCAAAATGCACAAATAAGACAGATGGATACTAAGATGGAGAAGATGATCAAAGAAAGGAGCAGAATGCAAAACTGTCTATGATTCCATTAGATGTTGTACCTCTTACAACCATTCCTACAACTACAAATTTCTACTCCGCAGACTACACCGACAACAGATGGTGTTGAACAATTGACTAAGGCGGTTGAAAATCTATCCATTCAGACAAAAGAAATTAAGAAATTGCATGATCAGGTTAAATTTTTACAAGACCAGAAGACAATGAGTGAGGCTTCTCACAAAGCAGAATCACAAAGAGCTCAGATATTGATTGAAATATTGCATAAGTTAGAAAGAGAGTCGGCAATAGGAAAAACCTTGGCCGAAGCCAAGGAAATCATCTAGACATACAACATGAACTCCATTGTTGAAATTTGGCCTTACATCTAGATTATCTTTGAGCAAAAAGAGTTAATCAAAAGAGCAACATATGCTATAATAGAGATCGAACAAGAGTTGGAAGAAATTCCTACAACAATAAAAAACATCATCGAATTCCTGAACTCTAAAAATAGATATGAATTGGATGATTTGGGAGTAGATGACAAGACATAAACTATTTTGGAGGTGAAGAGGATTATTACCAAGAAAAATCTAGTTGTTCAGCTAGAAGAAAAGTGTCACAGTCTGGAGATAGCAGTTAACAGATTCTTTGCCAGAATTGAGCTTTTAACACATAAAGGTCTGCCTTCTTTATTTGTAATTAATGATAATCTAATTGCTTATGAATATTATGTCAGAAAACTGAAAGAGATAGCCAGGGACAACTGCAAATTTGCAAGTATCAAAGGTAGCATGACATGCATAGCATTTTTAGAAGCTATGGGTAATGATTTCTTCATCCAACATGATGTAAATCATATTTTTGTTGTAAAACCCACTTTCACCACATATACATAAGTTGATGAGATTTATCGCAAGGTAATTAAGTTGACCATCCCAGATGAAGATCGGTGGGATAAACTCTGCGAGTTACAAGATTGAAGCAATAATTCGGAGGAAGTCAACACAGGCCAACACATCAGCCAGCGCAACACAAGAATAGGCCTATTCAGCAACTGTTTCCTGCAAAATAGAGTGAGCTTTCCATATTTTGTACACCTTGCCTATTATTTTGTAAAAGATCAATTTTATTGTTTGAAATAATGCCAATAATACACTGTTGTTTGAGGCAACGGTTTTGTAAAACATGTTGTAATTTAGTATAAATACTTCACAGTTTGAAGTATTAAGGATTGATTGTTGAGTATAATTTTGCGAAGCATTGTAATTTTTAGGTTGCTAGAAGCATCAATAATACAAGGAAATTCTTCACAGGATTCATGTGGTGCACTCATTAGTGATGTTTTTCTTCTATTAATATGTTATTCATTGTTTTCCCTTTCTATGTATTTATGAAAAGCTTAATTACATAACAAAAACTGTGATGAATAGAATATGTTATTAAGAGCACCCTATTCTGGCTATTTGTAATTTACATATTTTCTGTTGAATTCAAATTGAGGAATACTTCATTTCTCCTTAATTTCTACTGAACTCTAAGCTTCTTCCATTTTCATAATACATTTAAAATCTTGAAAGATCCAGTTAGTGCAACCTAGGTTTCCCTGTGAAACTCCTTCAAAATTTGATGCAGATCCAATTAATTTTAAGACTCCATAGCCCAATGGAATTATAACTATTTAAACAACCAAATAATCCAAATCAAACAAACAATCAGTACAGTAATACCTAGCCTAAAATTCACTCAAAACATTCTTAAATTTTGCATAGAAATCCCTCTCTGAAGTTGGCAGGGCTATGTATTTCTATTGCCGATATCCACCTTAGGTCAAGGAAGGTGAGATTCGTGTAACTCCAAACCACTTCATTCCGGCAGCTAGCCTCACTGCATCAGAGAGGCCTTCCTGGGTCAACTTCTCGTGAAAAATGTATCAATAGGCCTTGAGATGACTGAAATGAGTGCTAATTTTAGGCTAGGTATATTAATCAAGGAGTTTGGAATGATTTTTTAGGGGTTTTTGTTGGAAAAAGGGAAAGGCAATTTTGGGCTTGGGGATGAGGCCAAATTCTTGCAGAGTTCAAGTTGGGGCAGGGAAGGCAATGAATTTGATGTCTTAGATTCAATGAATGGATAGAAAAGACTGCTGAGGAGCTGAAGAGGGCAAGAGGGTGCAAGGATCCTCTTCAAACTGACGAAAACATATAAAACTAAACAAAAGTTTAAGGCAGAGCACCAACAAACTAATGAATTCTACCTTAGTTACTCATTTGTTTAATTCAGAAGCAAAGAGAAGGGAAATGGAATACATATAACATTAATGAAACTTACAGATACATGGAGAAAAACATCATCAAAACTCAGAGCCACAAGGATCCCAACAAGTGCTGCAAAACCCTGGTCTTTCCTTTGCCAAAAAGCTGAAATGAATATACAATGAGGTGCCAAACTATTCCCAAGAGTCCAACCCTGAAAATGTCTCAGAAAATACAATATATAGACCATCCTAACCCCTTCCCATGCCTCTAGGGGTCGAGCTCATCCTTATAGGAGCTGTTTCAACCAATTCTAAACTAGGAACGAAATTCAGGCAATCAAACAACTTGCCTTTATATGCTGGTGAACCCATCCATTAATTTATTTTCACTTTTTTGCAGTGAATGAATCCTCTAGAACAAGTGTATCGTGAAGCCAAAATGTATCGTAGGCCATCAAGGTATCAAGATAGATCAATAATTATATCAAAAAGTGAAACTAGTCAAACCAAGCACTTCTGAGCTGAAGAGTCAAAATGAGGCCAAATTTCTCTATGCGCCGCGCCTAAAAACTCAATGCGTCGCGCCACTTTCAAACTATTTTGTAGGAACTTCCTGAAGTCCAAATTGAGCTCATGATAGCTTGTTGGAAAGCCTTGCCTGTCTACTATCCAACTGAAGTGGAATTTTTCAATTTGGAGTTCATTTTCCCCTCCAAAACTGCAATCTCCCAATACTGGTTCCTGCTGGTGCAAAAGGTGGCAGAAAGGCCATTTTTTGTGTGTTTTTTACCCTTAAGACCATCCAGAACTTGATGAAATATCTCATCCATTCCTGAGCATGCATAATTTATCATAAAAAACCCAAAAATATCAAGTTTTCCTTCAGAATATCTCTCAAACGTAAGCACACGCCAAGTGGCGCGACGCGTCGAGCGGAAAAATCTGTTTTGCGACCAAAATTTCAAAAATGACAAAATTTTCCCCAAACTTGCTGAAATTTGGATTGAAGGTCCGTCATCAAGTTTCATGCTCAACCAAAGAAGCTTCGTCCAATATTCTAAGTGGATCAGGCCTTTTGCGCCTCCTTAGTTCCCTTCTCAGCCTCGCTTTCAGGATCTTCATTTTCGCTTTGCAAACATGTGTGCGGGCCCAATAGTGGTTCTTCATATGTCTGAGCATGTATTTTTCCCTATTGGCCTTCACCAACAGTTTCTCGAGATGAATTTTGAC
>JAXQQM020059685.1:0-44431 GCA_034641835.2 Pinus albicaulis | reverse complement strand
GTGGTATATTTCAAGACTTCAATACTTTAGCCACGACGTTCCTAACACATTTCCAGTTACTGATTTGTTATGAAGCTGGGACGCATCTCCTGACCTCTCTAAAATGGGACAAAGCCAATCATATTTTAGATCATATTCATGAGTGGAGACGTCATCGTTGTCTGATCAAGTTTGACATTCCTGATCAGCTTCTAACTCACTGGCTAACTACCTCCTTTGTCAACAATATTGCACGGGACATTGCTATGGGGGCATGGGTAACCGAGGAGAAAGCCATCGATCATGCCCAGTACCTCCACATCGACATCTTTTCTCCAGAAGGCCTAGTATCTGTCATGATCGGTACTGGACCTCTGCGGGACAATCCAGTGATGAAGTAGACATCGAACACTTCAAGTTCAAGCACTTGATATTGAAGCGTAAACTTCTCTTCGTTCTCATCCCAGATATTGATTAAGTATTGCAACAATTCAGGTTGTGCCCTGAGACATGGTGTTAAGAAGAATTTATTTAATCCTCAATTCTGAAGAGCATGCATGCATTGCTCATTCTCCATTTTCATTTCATCCTCTTCATTGTGCTCCCTTTCTTTCCATTCAATCACCATTGTGGCTTTATACCTACATCAAAATGGTCATAAGATATTTATAAGACCCCTTGGGCATTCAAAATTTCAATTGATTGGTTCAATTTCTGTGAAATTTAAGCGGAAATTGAGGTAGTGCAGTTGGCACAACCCCTTTGCAAAAAGAACTCAATTGGTGCGGGTCCATGCCTCATACCCGTGCCAATCTATGAAGCCTTAAGTTTTCAAATTCCCCTCCTCAGGGATGCCAAATCATGATGGAAAGCTATGAAATAAAAATTAAAATGTAGCTAATGGAAGCACCTTTTACCTGGAAAAGATGGGATTCAGAATGATGCACCCGCTCGTCCACAATCATCACCTCAAGATCACAAGGAAAAACCTCACTATTGCTCTGCACAAGAGGTAAAAAGTAAAGGTAAATATGTTTTTGCTATTATAGTCATATTTATAACTTTTCAAAATCAAATTAGGTTTTGAAGCTTATTTTTTGAACATTTTATCATTTTTTTTTTGGAAAATGGGTTTTACACTTACTTTTTGTTCAGCAACAGGTTTTCGCGTGACTAAAACAACGACCCGGGTTGTATTTTATAATTTTTTAGACTCGGTATAAACATGAAAAATTCACTACTGAAGTCATCTTTCAGCTCTTTTATGACTCTCTAAAAATGAAAAGATTGCCAAGTCTCTTTTTGTTTTGATGTCGTTAAATTGGCTGCAAAATGAAATCTACCCAGTATACATTTACCCCTTTTTCGGGCTGGGATAGATATTTACAAAAAAGGAATACCCCAGCCTATTGCGACTAGGAGGTTTTTTTAGACACATTTTTCTACCTTTCGGACTTGAGGAACTATCTACCAAAAGGGACAGTTGGAGTTTTATTTTCTGCTATATTTTCAAACTTTCTAAACATGAAAGGATGACGAGTTCTTCCTTTGTCAGACTCATTAAAACCTAATGACATCGGACTCCATCGTAGTGAAAATACTGAAGTTCCTCCTTCCCAGGGATCATTAAATATACTAGGTTGGATTTGTCTGAAGGACAAAATTATATTGCAAGCACATGCTATCCCCTTCAAGCTTGTTTTCAAAAGTAATTGGGGTACTCGCCAGAAATGGTGGGGAAAAATGGAACCAGTATCATCGTCGTGTCGGCAGTATGCCGCTCTTAAACATGGCACTTGTCTGCATTCGTGTTGGGTTCAGGACATCTCATCTCGTTCTTTGCTTGCCTCCATGGGTTTGGGTAATCTCTTTTGACTGCTCATCTGCTCTTTTCCACGTTATCATGACCTCAGATACTTTGATGTCAAATACTGCCAAATCCAGTGTCATGGCACCGATATGTTCAAGAGAAGTTGGCCTCTGCAGTTTCAACCTCCCTCTGATTCTCTACTGATCCTGATTCACAAACATTATGTTCCTTTGTCTCACATCGATGATGTGGGAAACACTATGGCCCACCTTCAATCAAGGTCACTTCCTGTAGACTTCATATCATTATCCAGGAAGCTAGTCTAGAGACTCCTTTCAGGTACCTTAGAGCCTGCATGTCTCAATGGAAATTTCTTTGCATTTGACGCAAGGTTTTAATCATTGGCCTTCGATCAAATGATTCTGGGGGTGTTCGACGCCAGCTCACTATTCACATTCTGAGGATTGTTCCTTAAGTACCTTGAGGGACATCCTCATTATTGGTGGTTCCTCTCATGTCCGTTAGTGGCTTTCATTATTGGCTATTAATCAGATGATGTTCTTGCATGTTCGACTTCATCTCACTTACTCACATGTTAGGACTTGTACTCTGTTTGGGTCGAGATGGAGCGCAAGACCCTGGGTTTTGTCTGATGACACCGAGGCTGTGGGTTTTTGTGGATTATCATGATTAATTACATGACTCATTTGATTGGATGGCTGCGACCATACCTGAGTCTACTTGTTAATCCTTCTTACTGGATGGTTGCACCCATACCTTGGATCTTGGATTTTGTGCACTTTATTATGGATGGCTGCGCCCATACCACATATCAGGTGTCAGAGATATCAGTTGTACTTGTATGCAGGTATTTTGACTGTAGTGTTTTCAGTTGGACACGTTCTCATAAATCATTTAACTCCTCCCTCTCTATTGGGCCTCATGCTTTAGGGGGCATCTGTTACACAATATTTTGTCACCGTCCCTGCAATCCTTCGTCCCACACATTGGATGGATATTCCCGTGACCTGTGAGCAGTGACATGACCTAAAATGACTTTCATCGCATCCCCTTTCATAATGACAATCATTACCCTGAAGAAATTTTCCTCTGAAAACCCCTAAAAACATATCTTTTTTCCTTGGCGGGACTAGCCCGTTCATCCCTCACGCCAATGGGGGAAATCCACCATAGAGGGTGCGCCAGCTAGTGCTCTCTCCCTGTGTCTCACTCGTGCCAAGCTTAATAAGGGATGTTTTTTAAAAATAAATTGTAGAAGTTTGATTCCAAAAAACTCCTGAACGAGTCACCAAAAGGAGTTGGGTGGTTTGACGCCGGATCTCCATATATGGGAAGTAGTTTTCCACCTATCATGGAAGCTTCCTTAGAGATAGGGCCTATCACATGATTATATGGATCCAAAATCCCCTTCCTCCATCTATAAAAGCTTTCCTTCTCTCTTAGCAAGCTAGCTGAACTTGTAGGAAGGAAAATATAGCCAAACAGTTATTAAGAGCCAAGTCGAAGAGAGAGACTTTTTCCAGATTCCCGACAGGCTTTGTTGAAACGTGCTCTGATGTGAGCCCCGCTGAAGGAAGATCATAGCATCAGAGCATTTGGTTGTAATATTTCCTTCGTTATTTATAATATAAGTGACTCTGCTTATGGTTCCATTCATGTTTTTATGCAATGAATTACATCCTCTCTAGCTAATGTATGGTTATATGTTTTAGATTTTATGTTGTATGTTCATTTTTCATCCTTTCTTCAACGACCACTGTGTAGGATTTGAGGTAGGCAATTTGTTATGATTTTTGTCATTTTGTAACTAGGAACCCGCGTCATTGCGTGACTTGATTGTTGCTAGACCCGATTTGAGCTAGTAGGGATTGCGTATGTCCGCAGAGGGGATTTACCTCCTCAACAAAAGGTTAAGGAGTTTGATAGATTTTCATTCTCTAACCTATCAACACAAAAGCTAAAGCATGACCAGATCAAGGTTACACTATTTGATTTGTCATGAGCTGTGGAATATTGGACAAGTGGCACACAAATTTTATTTTTGTACAAGTAAAACTAGAAACTTGAGGGCTCATAAATTATAATTTGGAGTTTTTTACCTATCCCTCTCATTTCTCTTTGGTTTAGATTTAAGCTTTGGGAACCAACATCTTTTCCTAACCTAGTCTACTGATGAGCCAAGTTTAGATGGTTTGGAAAATATTTCTTTTCTAACTTATCAATAGAAATTTAAAACATCTTCAATCATGGTTAGGTTGTATGATGAAACAAGGCTTTTATTTCTCAAAGTAGTAGCATTTATAGACTTGCACACTTTCAAACATATTATTTTTTGGTATGGGGCTCTACCTTTTCTTTTCATATGCCCTATTTGTCTTCTTTTCTTTGTTTTTTTGTTTTAATTTTTCTGATCTTTTACTCAAGAAATGTTATGTACAATGAATGAAGCTTAAAATGAAGAACTTTAGCAAAAATAAATTTTGAGCATCCTGCCACTGACAGGACCTCCGAGTAACTCTGTGCCATCTAGTTCTTGTAGGAAGAATGTGTTGTAAAATCTAATTGATTTGATGATGTAAGGACCCTTCCATAAATTTTCAAATTTTCCATGCTTTCCCTTGTCCTCTCTTCTTAAATTCCACTTCAGCACCTTTTTTCCAATCTGGATATCATTTTCCTTGGTCCTCTTATCAAAAATACTCTTGAAGCTATCTTGCACTACTTCTGTTCTATTCTATACTTCTTCCCTTGTTTGCTGCAAATGAATGGTTTGGTTCAACCTCCTTTGTATATCATTCTCCTCTGATTGTACCTCTTGGGGAAGCCTCATCACTAGGGCTCCCAAGGATGTTGGGAAAACTACATCCATGCCATATACTAGTTGATAGGGAGACATGTTAATTGATATTTTTCTTGTTAATTTGTCAACCCATAGTGCATGCACCAGTTTTCTATGCCATGACTTTTTTGTTCTCTTCCAGCAGCTTCTTGATGATATTTACCAAAATTTTGTTAGAGGACTCAGCCAACCCATTACCTTTGTTGGAAATATGATGCAGGATGTTGTCCTTGATGGCAACCCACTGAATGAAGATGAAGACATGCGACTGTTGACATGTTTTGTCCTTGATGGCAAACCTTTGTTGGAAATATGATGCAGGATGTTGTCCTTGATGGCAACCCACTGAATGAAGATGAAGACATGCGACTGTTGACATGTTTTGTCCTTGATGGCAAACCACCTGATGAAGTTATTCTTGACTTGATGGACTTGGTAAATGATGTAAATCTGATGTGATATGATGTTTATTGACAATATGATGCTGAGTGTTGTCCTTGAAAGACAACCCACTTGATGAAGATAATGGCAACTTACTTGATGAAGTTGTGCTTGATAGAATATGGTTTGATGAACTAAATCTGATGTATCTACAGTGTGTACAAAAGGCAATGAAGAAAGGAATTCAGCATGTGTTAATTATATGATGAAAAAGAGTATGTCTCTAGGCATACGCGGATTGGTCTAAGGAAAGTCGCGTATGCACGCGGGAATAAATGTTCCAAGTCGCGTATGGGCAAAAGCGCTCAAAAAGTGCAAAACCAGGGGTAACCACCATGGTATTGACCCATTGTATTGGGTAATGATCCGCCTAATTGACCCCGTCCAGGTAGTTTTGGGCTCATGGTATTGTTTTGGCCCATGGTATTGAAAAAAGGGGCTCATGGTATTGAAAAGGATAAACCTATATAAGGAGAAGAAATTCATTGTGCAAATGATGAGTGTGGGTGCAAGATGTCTGAGCTTGAATGAATACTTCTCTCTGAAGTAGATCTGAATGGAAAGGGTTACACTTGAAGATAAATCTGAATGTATGATGCACCAATGATGAAGAAGGGGATCTAGATCTGAAATGTACTTATATCTACTAGATCTGATTATGGAAGGCTTAGATCTGAATTGAGGCGAACATCTGTCTGAAGTGAAAGGGTAAATCTGAACTGAACATCTGATCTAAAGAAGTATGCTGCTCTACAATGATTGAAGATCTATACGCTACTTCGCCGCGGAGGAAGCGCGTATATACGCGGCTTCGCTGAAGAGAAAGCGCGTATGCGCAATGAAATACATACAGAGGTATACGCTGGTTTGTGTGGATGGAAGCGCGTATATACGCGACATCAGTGAAGGGAAAGCGCGTATGCAAACTAGGGTTTGCTGAAGCAAGGGGTATGAAATATCTGATCTGTTCTGCTGTGTTTCTGCTATCTGATCTGTGTTGATAAGTATCTGTTGGTGATATATGTTTGTGCTTAAAAGTATGGAAAGGGTCCAGTCTGAAAATATGATGAAATGTGGCTTGCAAGTGTTGTTCTATTGAAGTTGTTGGATCCAGTGTGAAAATTGATGAAACGTGGTCCAAGGTGGTGCTGAGGGTTGTAGCCTTCAGTCAGGGGGTTGTAGCTCCCTTCCAGGAGAGGCTAGTAAACGAGATCGGGGGGTCGTAGCTCCCTTCCAGGAGAGGCTGGTAAACGAGTCAGGGGGTTGGAGCTCCCTTCCAGGAGAGGCTGGTAAACGAGCGCAGGTGGGTGCCTGCGTGCTGGTCAAGTCTGCGCCAGCACACTTGTTGTAAGATGTTTTCTCTATAATAAAATATTGAAGGCTAAGCAACTGCAGCGGTGGTTTTCTCCCGACTTGGGTTTCCACCTAAAAATCCTGGTGTTCATGTGTGATGCTTTGTGTGATGGCTTATTCTGTTCTTACTGCACATGTTTACTGTTTATTGAACATCTGATGAATGAATGATGGAATGAAATAAGCAAAGAACTAATGACATAACTAGATCTCTGTGTATACGCTAGTTGTATGAAAGATATCTGCGTATATACGCAAGTTTACTAAAGGAAAGTAGCGTATGGGTTTTAAGGAATGAAAAAGTGAAAAGTTTTGAGTATGCAGTAAATACTGATTCACCCCCCCCCTCTCAGTATTTTTCTCAACAATTGGTATCGGAGCCAGGTTCTTCTGCAGAAGCTTGATCGCTTGAAGGAGATCCGTAACAATGGGAAAGAGGAAGAATGAAGGTCTTGAAGCTACAGTCATCTCTCTAGAAGCATCAAGTAAGAAGAGTGAGGAACCTCCACAACTAAATGAAAATGAAGAACTTGGAGCAAAAATCTGGTCTGTCATAGAACGTCTACAACCAGATCTTGAAGAATCAAACAAGAAGAATGCAAGACTTGAAGCAGAAATCATTTCCCTCAAAGAAGACCTGGATAAATCAAATAAGAAGAATGCAGGACTTGAATCAGAAAACATATCTCTGAAAGAAGATCTCAAAGCATCGAAGAAGAAGAATGAAGAGCTACAACAAACATGTGAAGAAAACAAAGATTGGTTGAAAGAAGAGATTCTAAATCTGAAGGATCAAGTAGAATATGGAAGAAGGAAAGAAGAAAGCATGACAAAGCAATGTCAAGCCTTGGAAGTTGAGGTAAACATTCTCAAAGGTAAATTAGAAGAAAAGGTAAAACTTTTGAGGTTTCAAGATAGTACTAATATTTTGGACGATATTATGAGTAATCAAAGGTCTCCTGCTATCAAACTTGGTCTTGGTTTCCATGAAACTGTTACAGGAGAATCTAGCTCACAAGGAGGTGCTAAAGAATCAAAGGACATCAATGCAAAATCTGAAGTGTTGAAAGAGTCAAAAGATCAACCAACAATCATGAATTCTCAAAGGAATTCATTCAAGAATGTTGAATGTTTTAAATGTCATAATTATGGACATGTTGCAGCCAATTGTAGAAGCAGATCATTTCAGCCTCAAACAAACAGGTTCTACTCAGAAAGGTACTCTAGTTTCTTCAGGGGATATTGTTTCTCATGTAACATGTACGGACATAAAGCAGCTAATTGTAAAAGGAGGAAGATTAGAAATACTCATCATGATTCTTATGTTTATTTCTCTGGCCACATGAGATGTTATGCTTGTAACAAGTATGGACATGTAGAAAAAGAATGCAGGATGAACAGATCTGGGAAAGTGAATAACTTCCAGCACACAGATAGAAAGTTCAAACAAATCTGGAAGAAGAAGGAGGACCGATCAGAAACGTAGGGAATTCAGACCCTACTGCAGTCATCCACTTCTGAAGCTTACTTCTCTGATTGACTGCAGGAATGATGTGAGATACATTATGAGATTTAGTAATGTATCGTCACAGGGGGAGCAATGCATGATGACTCTCATGGTTGATTTGATTACTTTGGTTATATGAATTTCTGACAGTGCATCTGGTGTAATGAAAAGAAAGGAACAGAAGGTAAATTTGCAGGAGGAGATGAAGGTGTGAAATTTTCTATATTTCACCTTCCATACGTGGGTTCTATGAAACAAAGTCACGTATACACGCGAGTTACAACAGACACAGTCGCGTATGCATTAATGGTAAGAAAATTTATCTGATAGCTGAAGATCTAGAGCAGAGAATCAGGGGGAGCATCAGTCTGACTGCTGATGATTGCTCTGTTAACATCATTCTGGTTATACTCATGATAATGAAATGATACATGGGTTCTTGTTTGGATGAAGCCTGGTTACTTTATGATGAAGAGCATTCGTTGTTGAGATGAAAGTCTTATAATTCAAAGATGAGGACAGATCATGAAGAGATTGTTGCTGATGACCTGCTGTTGAAGGTACTTCAGATTGCACAAGCTAAAGAAGAGCACTGGTTTAGGGGAAGCAGCAGGTTGAATACTAATGATTGCATTGTTGGCAATATGACTGTTTATTCTTGGTTTTTGTGATACTCATGCTCAAATGATGATGGCTTGGTACAAGGTTTATGATGATGAGACGTTGAATGAACTATGTTTACTACTTGCTGAAGTTTATCTGTTGGATAAAATTGGAAGTCTTATGATTCAGAGATAAGAATAGTTCATGCATAGTCATTACTATGGCTGAGATCTATTCCTACATATGTTACTTCATGTTAAATCTTAAAGGTCATGGTGATGTAGGTTGGTGGTGGACCACATGAATGATTGCTTGACACTTATGAGAAGTTGTTGTTCTGGTATGATACTAATGGTTAAGAATCTGACTTGTCTCGTGTGACTTTGCCTAGCGTTGGATGGCAGCAAGTGGAGGTGCACCGTTCTATCTCTCCTTGATGAGGGAAGCATTCCAGGTATCTCGGAAGAAGCTAGTCACTATCTTTTTAAAAATGAATCCAGTTGAAAGTTAAAGTGTGGATCATGCAGTTTCTGAAATTTGAAACACAGTCGCGTATATACGTGAGTTCCTGCACAGAAAACCGCGTATGACTAATTGCTGACAATTTTTGGTTGGTTCAGCTCTCTTCAGCACAGCTGCAATGCTGTTTGGTATCTATGATACTGTTTGGTATCTCTGGTGGTGTTCCAGTTCTCATAATTCTGTTTCTAATGTTTTGATGAGGATGCCTTGATGATTTGTTGGTGGAAGTTTTCAGGATGCACAAACTAAGGGGGAGCCTTAGTCATTTGGAAAGATTTCTTGGTTACACAGATTCAGGGGGAGCATTATTTTTGCTGAGTATAATGCATTGCTAGCATTATGGTGGTTCTGATATATGATCTCTCTTGAGGTCTTTTTGGTATTAATTATGAAAATTCATATTTGTACTTTGATGAAAAGGTCTGGTTGAGACCCATGTTGTAAAATTGTAATATTCAGTCATGTAAGGACTTGTCAATTTGTAAACCCACTTGGTTGGGTAGCTGAGTCATGTTTGTAAACCCACTTGGTTGGGTAGCTGAGTCAAATTTGTAAACCCACTTAGTTGGGTACTTGAGTTTCATATGTAAATCCACTTGGTTGGATATTTGATGTAAGTATGAGTCATTGGTGATAGGAACTTTATAGAGTCATGTACTTCATTGAAAATATGTTTGAAGATTCAGCATGAACTCAAGGGGAGCTTGGTCACTTCAGTATACATTAGATCTGCAGAACGCTTCTTCTACATGAGGAGAAAAGGGGGTGAGTGTGTTGGTTTTGATCCGCCCGTTGCCCTTGATGTCAAAGGGGGAGAGTTTGCTGGTTTTGATCTGCTGGTTTTGTCCTTTGCCCTTGATGTCAAAGGGGGAGAGTGACATGGTGTTTGAATGAAGATAATGATGTGCCCTTTGCCCTTGATGTCAAAGGGGGAGAGTGACATGGTGTTTGAATGATGCCAAAAATGGAGAGAGTGACATGGCAAATAGGGAGAATGACTTGGTGTCATTGTATTCTTAATGTATCTATCTGTTGTGGTAACCAAACACCATCATGGTTGCCATCAAGTCCAAAGGGGGAGATTGTTGGAAATATGATGCAGGATGTTGTCCTTGATGGCAACCCACTGAATGAAGATGAAGACATCTGACTGTTGACATGTGTTTTCCTTGATGGCAATTCACCTAATGAAGTTATGCTTGACTTGATGGACTTAGTAAATGATGTAAATCTGATGTGATATGATGTTTGTTGACAATATGATGCTAAGTGTTGTCCTTGAAAGGCAACCCTCTTGATGAAGATGATGACAACTTACTTGATGAAGTTGTGCTTGTTAGAATATGTCCTTGATAAAGAAAATCTGATGTATCTACAGTGTGAACAGAAGGCAATGAAGAAAGGAATTCAGAATGTGCTCAAAATATGATGAAAAGAGTATGTCTCTTTGTATACGCGGATTGGCCTAGGGGAAGTCGCGTATGCACGCGGAAAAGAACGTGCCAAGTCGCGTATGGGCTAAAGCGCTCAAAAAGTGCAAAACCAAGGGTAACCACCATGGTATTGACCCATTGTATTGGGTAATGATCCGCCTAATTGACCCCGTCCAGGTAGTTTTGGGCTCATGGTATTGTTTTGGCTCGTGGTATTGAAAAAGGATAAACCTATATAAGGAGAAGAAATTCATTGTGCAAATCATGAGAGTGAGAGCAAGATGTCTGAGCTTGAATGAATACTTCTCTATGAAGTATATCTGTATGGAAAGGGTAAAGGTTTGATGATAGATATGAATCTATGATGCACCTATGAAGAAATGATGAAGCGGGATATCTAGATCTGAAATGTATCTGTATTTGCTAGATCTGTTTATGGAGTGATTAGATCTGTGATGAGGCGAACATCTGTCTGAAGCAAAGGGTCAAATCTGAACTGAATTTCTGATCTGAAGAAGTATGCTGTTCTATGATGGTTGAAGATCTATACGCTACTTCGCCGAAGAGGAAGCGCGTATATACGCGGCTTCGCTGAAGAGAAAGCGCGTATGCGCAATGAAATACATACAGAGGTATACGCTGGTTTGTGTGGACGGAAGCGCGTATATACGCGACATCAGTGAAGGGAAAGCGCGTATGCAAACTAGGGTTTGTTGAAGCAAGGGGTATGAAATATCTGATCTGTTCTGCTGTGTTTCTGCTATCTGATCTGTGTTGATATGTATCTGTTGGTGATGTATGTTTGTGCTTAAAAGTATGGAAAGGGTCCAGTATGAAAATATGATGAAACGTGGCCTGCAAGTGTTGTTCTCTTGAAGTTGTTGGATCCAGTGTGAAAATTGATGAAACGTGGTCCAAGGTGGTGCTGAAGGTTGTAGCCTTCAGTCAGGGGGTTGTAGCTCCCTTCCAGGTGAGGCTGGTAAGCGAGATCGGGGGGTCGTAGCTCCCTTCCAGGAGAGGCTGGTAAACGAGTCAGGGGGTTGGAGCTCCCTTCCAGGAGAGGCTGGTAAACGAGCGCAGGTGGGTGCCTGCGTGCTGGTCAAGTCTGCGCCAGCACATATGTTGTAAGATGTTTTCTCTATAATAAAATATTGAAGGCCGAGCAACTGCAGCGGTGGTTTTCTCCCGACTTGGGTTTCCACCTAAAAATCCTGGTGTTCATGTGTGATGCTTTGTGTGATGGTTTATTCTGTTCTTACTGCACATGTTTACTCTTTATAGAACATCTAATGAATGAATGATGGAATGATATAAGTGAAGAACTAATGGCATAATTAGATCTCTGTGTATACGCGATTTTTATGAAGGATATCCGCGTGTATACGCTACTTGGCTTCAGCAAAGTAGCGTATGGGTTTTAAGGAATGAAAAAGTGGGTATGGCGTGTATTGCGTGCATCTTGATTCACCTTTCACCCACTCTAGGTATTTTCCCAACAACCTTGAGGGTAAAAAGCTGTAGAATTCCCTAATATAATGTGATATTTGTAGCAAAAATCCACCATGTTGTTGGACTTAAATGCAGTAGCATTATCGGTGAATATTTTTCTTGGACAACCAAATATGGACAAGATATTGGTTTCAAGGAATTTGATGATTACTGAGTCAGTGGAATTCCTTGAAGCGATGGATTCTATCCATTTGGTGAAATAGTCAGTTGCAGTGAGGATCCATTTGTGTTGCGCAGTGTTGTGAAACCAACTCCAAAAAGAGAAGAAAAGGGATATCAACGCCTTAGAAATAAGCCACTTCAAGCGGGAAACCTCCAATACATTACATGAATGGACAATTCTTGGATGATTCAAATTATAAAACCTCATTTCTATATATAGGAGTCCACGGGGCCACAATGTAATCTTAGTCGACCTAACAATAATAATTTAAGGGCACAATAATAACAATATGGGGGTTACAAGGGTACAATAATAACAATAACGGGGTTACACTAGCAACAATAAGGGACTATACTAGTAATATATGGACCTAAAATGCCCCTCTCCTTCAAAAAAGTGTTTTCCTCAATGCTTGAGTAGCTCTGGGTGTTTCTATATAAAATTCTCATCCTCCCATGTAGAATCTTCAGTGGGTAAGTTCTTCCACTCAATGAGATACTCTGAAATTCATCGATTCCGTAGCTATCAAGTTCTTGTTTCCGTGACTGCTTCAGGTTCCAATATGATTTTTCCTTCCTCATCAATTTTTGGCAATATTGTTTGAACTAGAATATTTTCACCTATAACCTTCTTTAAGCATGAGACATGGAAAATTGGATGCACTCGTGAAGAAGCAGGAAGCTCCAATTTGTATGCCATGGTACCAATATTTTGCAACACCTTGTAAGGACCATAGTACTTTGGCGATAATTTATTATCCTTATTAGCTTGCTTGAGGGACATTTGTTTGTATGGTTGTAGCCGTAAAAATACCCAGTCTCCTACATAAAAACTTCTCTCGCTGCGATGCTGATCTGCCTGTTGTTTCATTCGATTTTGTGCCAAATTCAGGTTGTCCTTTAAGAGTTGGAGAACTTCTTGTTGATGCTTGATGTGATCTTCCACTGCTTGAACCTTCGAATTTTCTCTTAAAGATGATGTGATGGATGGTGGATGATATCCATAAAATGCCATAAATGGGGTCATTTTTGCTGCAGTATGGAAGGAAGTGTTATACCACCATTCAGCGAGAGGTAACCACTTGACCCATTGTGTTTGTTTATTAGATACAAAAAAATGAAGATATCCTTCCAAACATTTATTTACTATCTCAGTTTGACCATCAGATTGAGGATGATAAGATGAGCTATGAGCTAATTGAGTACCCAAACAAGAAAATAACTCCGTCCAAAAATTTCCAGTTAAAATGGGATCTCTGTCGCTCACAATAACCCTTGGGCTTCCATGTAGCTTTTGAATTCTGTCCATAAATGTAGTAGCAACTGTACTTGCTTTAAATGGATGAGATAATGCACAAAAGTGTGCATACTTGGTAAGTCTATCAACTACCACCATGATGACACTCTCTCCTTCGGACTTAGGTAAACCTGTGATAAAATCCATTGAAATCTCCTCCCAACGTTGACTTGGAATGGATAAAGGTTGTAGAAGACCCAAGGTCTTAATTGTCTCAACTTTATTCTGCTGGCAAACCAAACATTCTGCCACAAACTTTTGAATATCAGATTTAAGGCCATCCCAAAAAAATTCTTTCTTCACCCTGTGGTAAGTTTTTAAAAATCCCGAGTGTCCTCCTAAAGAAGAAGTGTGCAATTCCAGAAGAATCTTTTGTTTTAGTTGGGAATTCTTACAAAGATATAAGCGATATTTGTACCATAAGGAATCATTTTCCAACTAAATGTATCAGATGTACTAGGATCTTGCTGCAACTTTTGAATGAGTGTCCATACATATTTTTCCTTCTTCCATTCATCTCTTGCTTCGGTTATCCAATCTGGTTGGATAATAGAAATGGCACAAAGCAATGCTTCCACCTCTTCATTCTTTCTGGAGAGTGCATCTGCAACAACATTAAGCTTTCCTTTTTTGTAGATTATTTCAAAGTCATAACCCAACATCTTTGTGACCCATTTTTGCTGCTCTTCTGAAGATAGTCTTTGTTCCAAAAGTGTTTAAGACTATCATGATCAGTTTTTACCTTGAAGTGTCTTCCCATTAGGTAAGTTCGCCATTTCTTTAGTGCATGCAGTATTGCTAACATTTCCTTCTCATAAATAAGTTTTTGTAAATACTTTCCTTTGATTGGACGACTTTCAAAAGCAATGGGTCTTCCTTCCTACATTAAAACTGCACCAATTCCATTTCCTGAGGCATCACATTCCACAATAAAGGTTTTTGTGAAGTCTGGCATAGCTAAGACCGGTGCTAGGCACATTGCCTCTTTAAGATGTTGAAAGGCCTTAGTTGCTTCAGGAGTCCATGAAAATGCATCTTTCTTCAATAATGTTGTTAGAGGTGCTGCTATTCTCCCATAATTCTTAACAAAATTGCGATATTACCCTGTTAAACTGAGAAATCCTCGCAACTGCTTTATAGTTGTGGGGACTTTCCATTCCTTAATGGATTTAATTTTGTTAGGGTCTACCTTAACACCATTGTGAGATACAATATGACCCAGATATTCCACCTCTTGTACTCCAAAGAAACATTTGGATGTTTTTGCATATAATTGTTTCTCCTGCAATAGTTTGAGCACCCTGTCAACATGTTCAACATGATCCTTCCAAAACCTGCTGTAGATTAGTATATCATCAAAAAATACTAGCACAAATTTTCTAAGGAAGGGTTTGAAAATGGAATTCATCAACCCTTGAAATGTAGAAGGTGCATTGGTAAGCCCAAAAGGCATGACCAAAAATTCATAATGACCCTCATGAGTTCGAAATGCTATTTTCGGAATATCTTTAGTCTTCACTCTAATTTGATGATACCCCGAACGAAGATCCAATTTGGTAAAATAAATTGCTCCATGTAATTCATCCAATAATTCATCAATCACAAGATTGGGAAATTTATCTTTAATGGTGAGCTAATTGAGCTCCCTATAATCCGGACACATGCGCCATGATCCATCCTTCTTGTGTACCAATACTACAGGAGAAGAGAAACAACTTTGACTAAGTTTAATTATACCCGCCTCTAACATTTTTGTAATCATACGTTCAATTTCTCTCTTTTGGACATAAGGATATTTATAAGGCCTGATTTTTGGAGGAACACTTCTTGGAATCAAATGAATAGCATGATCATGATCACGAATAGGTGGGAGTCCTTTTGGAGTTTCAAAAACCCTGGAATGATTGTACAAGACTTTTTGGAGATCTGTAGAAATAGATGATTTTGATTTTGGAACTTCTAGTGAGCATAATTGTGCAATTATGCCTCATTGTTTTTTCTTTAGAAGCTTTGTCATGACCTTATATATTATTATCTTTCTCGACTTCCTTGCAATACCCCTTAATTCAACTTCCTTTCCTTCGGAAAAAAATTCAAGAAAAGTTCTTGAAAATTAAAAGCTATCGTCCCCAAAGACTATAACCATTGTACTCCTAATACAACATCAACACCTCCCACAGGAATGGAAAGCATTGGACTATTCAATACATATGCCCCCATGGTTAGATTGACATTATGGCATTTTCTAGAGCAATTTATAGTTCCACCATTTTCAACCATCACATGACATTCTGGTGCCGGGTATAGGAAACAATTCAATTCCTTGGCTACCTTACAATGAATAAAACTATGGGCACTACCTGAATCAATCAACACTATTAACTTTTTCTTCTTGATATTTCCTGCTATCTTGAGAGTTTGAGGAGTGGTAATTCCTGCCAATGCGTTACACGATATGGTCGGACTCATTTCTTCCTCTTCCTGGGTTGGTTGCTGGTGTATATCCTCTTCTTGTTCATTTTCTTCTTCCTCTTCACAATCTATGTAAAATAATTTCTTCTCAGCACACTTATGACCTTTAGTGTATTTTCTATCACAACTATAGCAAAGCCCTTTTGCTCTTTTTTCTTCCAATTGTTGTGATGTAAACCTTGTAGGTTGTGGAAATCTAGGAGTAGCAACACTTCCCTCTTTATAGAAGTGAGTGGTAGGCTTCCTTGTTGCCATTATTTTACATTCAATTTTTCTTGCCAACCTGAATGCCTTCTCCAACGAATTAGGTTCCAAAATGTGAACTTCATGTTGGATGTTATTCTTTAAAGTACCTATGAAGAGATAAATCCTATGTTCCTCTAGAATATTAGTTACCCTTATATTAAATTTTTGGAAGTCCTCAATGTTCTCCCCCATTAAACCCTTTTGTTTGAGATTTATCAATTGGCTAAAGAAGGTGTTGATCTTTGTATCTTGATAATGTGCTATCATTTTCTTTGTAAAAATTGTCCAAGTGACAATTTTTTTACAGGAGAAAAGCCATCGATACCATACAAATGTATTTTGTTCTAAATGTAAAGTTGAAATGCGTAACTTTTGTGTGTTTTGCACATTATGGATATCAAAATATTGCTCCATCTGTAGTATCCATGTTATAGGATCCTTTCCATCAAACTTCCTCATATCCATTTTTGGAATATGGTGGTTCTTCCCACCAACATTAGATTTTATGAAATCACGATTAACATTTATTTAGTTCTCATCATGGGTTTCCTCTACTATCTTTTCACCATTAGGAAACATTTCTTGTATCAACTTTTTCAAACCTTCCATGTATGCTTTTAGATCATTCTTCATGTTTTCCATTTTAGCTTCCATGTCATCCATCTTAGATTCCATGCTAGCTTCCACACCATCTATCTTAGATTCCATGCCATTCTTCAAACCATCCATCTTAGATTCCATGCCTTTCTTCAAACCAACCATCTTAGTTTCCACACCCTTCTTCAAAACTTCCATGTCATTTTTTGTTTCTCTTTGCGAGAGAGAAATTTGTTGCACTTCCTCTTGTAATTTTGATATCCCATGTTTCCATTCTTCATCTTCATGAGTCGTAGTAGAGATATATAAAGGCTTAATGGGTGGTGAATTCTTTTTAGGCCATTTTAGAATCCAATAATGATATCTATTCTACAATATGCCCTTGGAATCAATTCAACTTGATTCTTCAAACAAGACTTATGCAATTCAGAAAAATAATACACACCTTTTACTTGCTTTTGAGGAGCTCGATATTGAAATTGAATTGTCTCTATAATTTCAGATTCTAAATATATGAAATTCAGCCTTGCCGTAGCCCTCTGAAGATTCTTTCAAATGCCACAGGTCTGATCTGATTTGGATTTTTCAAGGAAAATTTACGTCCAATCTCCCACAATGACCCAATTTTGGACTGATTCAGTAGAGTGAACTTGTACGACTTTCCACTTATCATCTTTTCCTCCTTTGGCTCTGAAATTGATAGATCGAAAACTACAGTCTGTGTACTTGCGGTCACTTTTTACAGCATTTCAATCCGATGCTCAGAGAGAGAGCTATGAATATTTTCCCAAGGTCCCCTCTTTGAGATGAAATTCAGAATCCTCAAAAAGCCCTAACTTCCACAGATCATATCTCTGAAAATATTGCAAACCAATATCTGAAATTTTCAACGATGTTCCTCAGGATTTCAGCTTCACACTCTAAAAATTTCAGCTTCTAAACCTTCGTAGAAAAAAATTTGTTACGAAAATACCACGATGACCTATTTAGGTTAAATTCAGGAGCCTATAAAATGACCTAACTTCCACAGACCATATCTCCGAAAATATTGCGAACCAAGCTCTGAAATTTTATGAAGATGTCCCTCCGGTGTTTGGCTTCACACTCTAAAATTTTCAGATTCTGAGCCTTCGTAGAAAAAAAGTTATAACGAAAATTCCATGATAACCTGTTTGGAGCAGAGAAACCATAGAATCTCAAATCTCTGATACCAAATGTTGTGAAACCAGCTCCAAAAAGAGAATAAAAGGGATATCAACGCCTTAGAAATAAGCCACTTCGAGGGGGAAACCTCCAATACATTACATGAATGAAAAATTCTTGGATGATTCAAATTACAAAATCTCATTTCTATATATAGGAGTTCATGGGGACACAATGTAATCCTAGCTGACCTAACAATAATAATTTAAGGGCATAATAATAACAATATGGGGGTTACAAGGGTACAATAATAACCATAACGAGGTTACACTAACAACAATAAGGGACTATAGTAGTAATATAGGTACCTAACAGGAAGAGGAGGCAAGATGGATTTCTCCAATGAATCTAAACCCCATTGTTGAAAAGGAGTTTCAACACTGATAGGATGAAAAAGCAAAGGCAGTAGTTTTCTCTTTCCATCAAAGAATTGGAATTTATGGCAAGTCACTACTAGCTTGTGGATATCAGGGAAAAGAGTGGGCCAATAGAAACTAGCTCTAAGGATTTTGTTGGCAGTGATTTTCCAATAGAGATGACCTCCAAACTCTCCTTCATGAAACTCATGCATGATTTTATCTACATCATCTTCAAGTAAAAATTTAAGAAAGATACCACCAAAATTTTTCCATTATAAAGCTTTGTCTAGAATGAAAAATTTTATAGCTTTTAGTTTCAAGAATCTGGCCTTTGTTTTGGACAAATTAGGAGGAACATTTAGATTAAAAAGCACATATAATATGTCAGCATATGTGAGTGAGTTCAAAAATGATTCTTAAATAGGTGGAGTCACCATATCCTCTTGTTCATATGAGAAATGCATCATGTTTATGTCTAGTGCTTAAAAGTTTTCTTCAGCCATCAGTTTGGCCATCCTTTGTCCTTTTATTAGCTGGTGGGCTTGATTTCCAAATCATACTCTAAAATGACAGCAATCCATTTACCTCTTTTACCATTAAGATCTCAAGTTAGTATGTCCTTAACCACTACATGAAGAACAAAAGCAGTGATATGTGAATGCAAGATGTAAACCCTGAAATCTTTTAATGCTTTGATTAAGGTGAAAGATTGTTTCTCCAGGATGTTATATTTCAGAGGTGCATCCCTTAGAGCCATGTTGAAGAAATTTATGGGCTATTCTTGTGCCATTATGTTATTTTGTAGCAATACTGCAGCAATGGTGTGTTTTGATCCAAATGAGAAGATGAAACAATCCTTGGTAATGTCAAGGTTGTTTAGAACTATTGTTTGGGTAAGTGCTTGTTTTACCATTTCAAAGGATTTCTTTTCTTCTACTATCCATTTGACTCCTATTTCTATTTTAATCACATTTTTAATGTTTCTTATGAGCTCAACGACGTTCGGTATGAACCTTCTTAGGAAGATGATCTTTCCAATGAAATATTGCAGCTCTTTGATGTTTCTAGGGTGGCTGATTTGTAATATCCCCTCAATCCCTTTTGGGTATATTTTAATACGTTCTTCAGAGATTATGTGGCCTAGAAATTTTCCTTCTTGAAGGCGGAATAGGTTTTTCTTAGGATTCAAGGATAAACCATACTTCCCAAATTTTTCAAAGACTTTTCTTAAGTGGGCTAGGTGTTCTTCATCAATTTTTGAGTAAATAGTGATGTCATCAAGGTATATCACAATGAATTAGCCTATTTATTTGGAAAAATAAATGTCCATGGCTCTTTGGAAAGTGGACCCCACATTCGTCAACCCAAAATGAATTTTGAAATACATGAAGGTGCCCCAAGGTGTTTTAAAAGATGTGTTATTCTGATCACTTGGAAGTGCTAGCACCTAATTATAACTGGAAAAACCATCAAGAAATTATATTCTTTTTGAACCCACTACCCTTTGCAGTATATGATCCATCTTAGCTAAAGTATAGTATTTTTCAGGGATGCTTTGTTCAAATTTCTAAAGTCTATGCACAACCTAATTTATCATGTCTTCTTCCTCACTGACACAAGATTTGAGACCCATTCTGAGTACCTAAGTGGGACTATTATTCCATTATCATACATATTTTTTATTTCTTTTTCAACTAGAGGTATCAGGATAGGGTTTATCTTATGCAATTTCTTCTTGAATGGTTTATGGTTTTCCTTGAGAGGGATCTTGTGTTGAATGATGTTTGTGTCATAGGACTTCAAGTCCTCATAGCCCCATGCAAACACATCTTTGAACTCTTTGAACAACTCAATGTATTTTTGTTTTATAAGGGGTGTCAAAGTTTTGGACATCTTTATAATTTTAGGTTCTTCATCACTCCCTATGTTGCATTCTTTTACATCAGTTTCGGTAGATTCCATCTTAGGATTTCTAGCAACATCGTTGAAATCAAAAAATTATTTTAAGGGAGAAAGTCCCCTTGGCAATAATTTATATTTTCATTGCAATACCTCAAGGTCCCTTTTCTCTAAATATTCAAACAATTCTACCTCAAGAGGGTGTTTTATCATATTTATATCAACAGTATAAGGTAGTTATGTTTTGTGTGCTTGTTCCTTAGCAGGGTAGTCCTCTTGATGATCTGAGTCTGATTTTGGCATTTCAAATTCATTCTTGGATTGTAGGAAGTCCTCAATATGTTTTTCTCCTTTAAACACTTGCCAATAATCTATTTTATGAGGTACTATAGGTGTACTTTTGACTTTTATCGTCTATTGTTCATTGGGACGAGGTAATTGGCAAGTGCTAGCAGCAAAGGCTAGTTCATTGGCAAGGTTGTTTTGAGCTCGTGGGACAGAGGTAAGTTCGTATTTTTCAAATGTATTTAGGAGGTCTAAGGTAGCATTTTTGTATTCTCTTAGCCTAGGATTCTTGGCTGAATATTATCCTTTGATTTTATTAATGATTAGCTCAAAATTCCCTAGAACAAAAATCCTCTTAGCTCTTATACTTTTCATAATTTGTAACCCTAAGAGAAAAGCATCATACTCTGCAGTATTGTTTGTACATGGAAAATATAGCTTGCAAGAGTGACCGTGTTTAGTGTTATGTATCCAAACACTTGCTCCTAAACCAAGTTTTCCACAAGAGCCATCAAAGATCATGTTCCAAAGTGTTTCAAGTTCAGATTTTCCATTATGTTGTTGTTCATGCCTCCTAGGGTTTTGGCTATCATGTTCTTCATTTTTTGTTTGGTTTGACTGTTCTGACAGCTCTAGCTATTCATATTTTTCATTTACTTGTTCATTAATCTCATCTTCATTGTACAAGATAAATGAGGCAAGCTCTCAATGGATAGAATATAGAGGGGTGTTGTTTGGCCTACCTTGGCTTCTTACCATGTATTTCAGGTGAGATTCTCTGTATAGTCTTCTTGTTTTGTTAAAGAATGGAATGGTAGCATATGTCATGTCCATTTAGAGGTTTCCTTGGATTTTGGCTCCCCATGATCTCGATAAAAGCATGCCATACTTCAGGGGAATGTCAGCCACTACAATGTCCATGACTAGGGTCTTAGCTGGTATTTGTGCTAGATTGACACACAACTCTTTCATCAGGCCCAGAAATTTAACTATACTTGAATCAAAATAGTACAAGTCTTTATATGGTTTAGTTATTTCAAGGCCAAATCTCTCCGTCACTACCTTTGCCATGAGATTGTGCGAGGCACTAGATTCTATCATAGAATTGTGTAAGATTTTTTCATGAATGTTCAAATAGACATAGAATGGAGGGACAACTCCCTCCTGGAATTTTCCCTCTAGTTCTGGTCCAAACAATAACTTTGGCTTGTCATCAGTTAGATTTAGAGTATCAGTGTCATTTCCTACGTTTAAATATTTCAAAACTTGAGATCTATATACATTGTGAGTCACTAGTTATGGGTATGGCTATTTTGATCTTGGAAATTTATCCCTCAAAACCGAATGGTGTTTTTGTTCTTTCCATATTTACATCAGTTTTATCATATATGGTCTTTTCAGCAACTTTATCTTGCTGAGTTTTATTTGGAATCTCATTTAATGCAATTTTTTTAGGGCCACTAGTTGATGTACTAGGGAAGCTTTGGTCACCATTATGTTGGCTAATTTTGTTTTTTCTTTGATCAACATTCCTAGCCATGGTGTTTGTATTTTTTGTTGTCTTTCTAGGAGTTTTTTCATGGGTCTTCCTAACAGAAATTTCTGATTTGTTCCTCTTAGGGACGTCTTGTGTTTTCACACTTCTGAGGTAATACTGCATGTTAGACTCCTCTACCAATAGGTGTCATTTTTCATGATTGACTTATTGAACTATGCAATATGTTCAAACCTTTTTCTTATGAAAAGGTGTTCCATATTCTTAAAAAATAAAAAAAAAATTAAAAATGTAAAGAGGGTATACCCTAAAAGAAAATCGAAGCGTGAAAAGAATACAATGGTCAAAAAATTGAAAGAAATGAACCCCAAACCAAAATAGACCAGGAAAGTGTGCAAGTCTAAATGCCACTACTATTTCATTTTCTGTAATAAACAAAATTGTGTGCAGTTTTTCAAAATTTTGCCACAATTTATGAAGAGTCAAACTGTTTAAACTTGACTCATTCATTTTTCAATTTCATGTTGTAGAATAGAGAATAAATATCTGACCAAACAGTTTAATCTTGGCAGATAAGTAGATAGGTAGAGATAATAAAAGGTGCTCAACAGTTTAATCTAAGCCCTTGGATGTAATAAGTGTAGAAATAAATAGATTTTCCATGTAAAAGAAAAAAAGATTGAAAAGGGTTAGCCAGTCTAAGTGCACCCTAATAAAGAAGAGAAAATGGTAAGGTAAGTAAGTAGGGTAGGTAGATGTTGTTGCAGAATTACATGTGATGAATGATGGTTCTAAATGTTTTCAATTTTTACTTTCATCAAAAAGTACAAAGGCAAATACTACATTGGAAAAAGTTCACAGCAGAGCAAAGTCAAGATTATTAACTTCCCCTTCATTTTTCCTTAAATATTTTACTAATTTCCCCTAAGTGCTAAGGAATTTGAAGATTATAGGGGCTCAAGGAATTTCCTGAACTTTTGGAGGGAGCGGACCCTCGGCCCAATAATTGAAAAAGACCTAAGTACTTGAAGTTATCCATTATCACATTTATTCACCTGTCAAAATATTTTCCTAAGTAAAATCCAATTTTACTTAGGAAAATCCTTCAATTTTTCATGAAAAGCCCTCAAAATCACTTTTATTCTAAGTCTAAGTGATGAAAGTATAATAATGATATTTACTATTGAATTCTCACTTTCTTGGTTATAATTAAGTATTTTGAGTTTACATTGTCCCTTGTCATATTAACTCTAATTTCTCTATTAACTCCCTGTGAAAATCACCTTTTCCTATTATATATAAATCCTTTTGTAATAATATTCCCAAAACCCATGTATTATAGCTATTTTAGCCAAAAGTATTTTATTCCAACTTATTCAAATCAAAAACCCACAATATGTTCCCTTTTGGCTAAAATATAACATTAAATCTATTCCCGCCCCCTATGGTAATAAATCACATTTTTTTAATCACCATATATTAAAAATATACGAAAAAGGTTTAAACATATGTATATGTGTTTAAAACAGAAAATAAACCCAAAGTTTAATTAAAACTAAGCTTTGAAATATCATCCCTACGCATTTAACATTTCCCGACCATTTTTCCATACTGGATTAATTAATCCTTAGGATTAATTAATAACCGAACCCTCCAATCAAACGCCTCCCGAAATGATTAATTCTTATTAAATCATGTCAGTCCCGCCCATTAAATATCTGTCAACTCCATATCTTGTCAACCATTGGATCGATCCGCCCAAGATCAACGGCTCGCATCGATTCCGCTGGCCATCCCCCATCCGAAAGTTAACGCGCGAAATGAAAAGTGGTTTTCAAATAGTGTATGCTACGTGTCAATCTCTGTATCGCTACGCTACCCATATGCCCGAAACTGCCTTCGCCCATAAGGGGTGTGGAAAAAGCCACTTACCATTTTTTCCCCCGTGACTCGCCTCCCATACAGAATGACGTCAGTCATTAAAATAATAAAAATTCCCTCCCGTTTGACTTTTCCAATAAAACAAAAATTTTGTGTCTTTTTCATTATTCTGCACGAACTGAACGAATACACCCTCCACGCAGAAAATTTGAATTTCAAATTTCCGAAGTCTGCCAACCTTTATCCTGTCAAAGCAAATTGTAGTCGAGCCTCTCAGAAGATTATCCACACTCACCCGCATCTGTTCGAAACGTTCTTTTCTCCAAAAACAGGTATTTACCCTAAAAACGCACTGAACTCTGTAAGAAACTCGGTTTTCCTCTTTCTTTTACTGAAACAGAGTTAAAAAATTGATTGCTAGTTCCCGAAGAACTATAATTGATTTCCCAACCTGCAATTGTGCCTGTTTCCCCCGTCGAAACTCATAAATTTGCTCAATTTTCACCATAAGCCGAATTTCCATTTTTGAATCCACAATAACCAAGAATGGAAGTTCCTGTGGCTTTAAATGTTTCCCCATTAAACGCCCCTCACAGAGACATGGATTATTTATCATTAGTCGATAGGGATTTCCAAATCAAAGACCTGAGTTTTACTGAAATCCCTCTTCAAATTTTTTGTCGCTGCAGAGACAATTATTTGAATGGCTTGGATACAATTAGGTTATGGGAATCTAATCTTCCCTGATACCTCTTTCCCTCTTTTCATATTTTCCCTGAAATAATCCATATTTTCCATGCCAATTATGATCCTAACCAGAGAGTAGTCTTATCCCCAAACCAAAACGTCCTTTTCCCAATTACGACTCAGTCAATCAATGAGATGCTTCATTTTCAACCTGATCAAGCCCTCACTCCCCTGTCCCTGGGAGACCTTCTTGAGAAATCTACAAAACTATCCCATGAAGAACTAAGCCACATCTGTCAGACATTTATGTTGCCTGATCATCAGCCTAAAGGCCCTCCCCCTTATGTGCATGCTTTTTTCACTGAGGAGGGTAGACTTGTTTTGGATATGATATCTTTTATAATGGGCTTTAATACCAATGAATTTGTTGACCATTTAGTTATAGTATTATTGTCTATTTTTACCCCTGGACAGCCTCCTGCTGTCAGGTATGACTTTGCATCTTACATAGCAGACAAAATCCATGACCAATTCATGAGATTAGAAAATGAGAAAGTCTTCAAATATTCCTCTGTCATCTATCACCTCATGCTATATTATCACTCTGAAAATTTCCCTTTCTATACCAAAAAGCTTGATGCCCAGGGGAATCCTAGATCTGTTATCTTTTGGTCAGCCATCGCCCATAGTTCTCAAGATTCTCCCTATTCCTATAAAGATTTTATTGATATATTTGTACAACCAGCAACCAATTTGTTAACTGGAATTTCTCCTCCGAGAATCAGTAATGAAATCAAGAAAACTCTACAGCTATCAAAATAATACAAGATTGGTGATTGGTACTTGTACCAAAATCACACAGAAGTCAGGATATATGGATGTGAATTATGTCCATTTAAATTTCCAAAATATGTCCCCATGAGACTCTTTGCATTAGAGTACTTTAGGCAAATGAACAACTCTGATATAATTCATTTTTGTAATGCAAAGAAGAAGGCTCAACTCCGGATCAAAAGTCAATTAGGTCCATTTATCTGTAACTCTAGGGATGGAGGGGAGGAAGCTGAAAATATATTACAAGACCGTTTCAGATTACAAAAGAGTTTCTATTGGGCACCTTATGACCCATTCAACTTCATTTGTGATAAAAGAATGAAAAATAAATCAGCACCATACATCCATCAGAGAATTCCAGAGATTGAAAAATATGCTAATACAGATGAATGGGTAGAAGGCACATTGATAGAGCATGATATTGAGCAGGTCAATATAAGAAATGTTATGAAAGATCTTGAGAAGATGCTTGACCTAGACTCTTTTGTACAGGTACCAAGATCAGAAGTTGGCCCTTCCTCAACTGGGATTATTCAACAGGAGTTACAAGAAAACATTGCAGTAGAATCAAAAGGAAAAGAAAAAGAACCGGACATACAAGTAATTGAAAAGTTCTCAATGACAGAGCAACCAGAGACATCCAAAGAACAAGGTCAGGTACAAATTACTCCAGTTCAGATAAATGAGGCAAAAATTTCCAATCTTCAAACTCCTCTTAATATGGAAAAAGGGAAAAAGAGAGAAGCTGAAACATCCACCCCTGGTGATAGATCTACAGAGCAGCATGATACTAAAAGGCAGAGATTGAATCCTCTTTCAGAAGTTGAATCATTTGAAGAAATTTCCGACAGTCAAGGAAAATGACAATCAGGTAGTCAGCAAACAGATACAGTCAGTAGGGCATCTACTACCTCCCAAAGGGAAAAGCTGCAGAAGCAACAGAGTATGGAAATATCTTCTTTCAAAACACCAGTCAAAGATACAGGAGATATAAAGAAGACATTCATCAATATTAAGCCCAGGAATGATCCACTGAAAATGAAAGTATATAATCAATATCTAAAAATGGCACCAAAGAATCAAGAAATACTAATGTCAGCTTTTGACATTCAACAGGGAAAAATGTTAATGAGCCATTTCAAATCCAAGGTGCAACAACCCCAAACAACCGCTGATTATATTAGGACAAAATTTGAAGTCCTAGCAAAGGATATCCATCCTTTAGACCAGATTGAATTACATAAGCAGACTGGGGAAATGATCTATTCCACTTTGACTGATAAAGCCATGGCATCTCACAAGTTACAATATTCTTTAGAAAACACCGGTACACAATTGCATATTGAAAAGGCTTCTTCTCAAGCCAAAGATAACAGGATCAAAACATTGGAGGAAATAATAATTGGTTTGGGACACAATCCAAAATATTTCAAAGGCATAGAAGCATTAATAAAAAAGAAGGATGATGACATTGCTTTTTGAGAAAGCAGTTGAAATTTCCAGCCTCCAGACATCCTCAAACTGAAGAAATAATAAAGAAAAATTCTGAGGAAGAAATGATGGAGTTGCTATTAAATATGAATGAACAATTGGTTGAAACAGAAAAAGAACTGGAGCAAGCACTGAAAGACAAACAATATACTCTTCCAACATCTACAACATAGGCAATTACAGGTACGCAGCCAACAGGTCTGCCAGCAGAGTCATCACAGGTAGACACTTCAAATTTGAGTTCAAAACAATTAGTAAAACAAATGGATGACTTGAAACTTCAAGTAACTGAACTGCAGCACACAAAGTTACAACTTGTCAATTTGAAACAGAAATATGATCTTTCAAAATAAGTGTTTCTGACAAATCAAGAGAAATCAAGAGATTGGAAAAATTGGCTAAAGCATTAGAAAAGGATCTCACATTGGAGAAGCCTTTGAGAGAAATAAATGAAATTCTTTGGGATAATATTACCCAGTCAATAAAAGACATATGGTGTTCAATTCAGATAATGTACGAGCAGAATTATTTGGTCAGAGTAGCTCTGGATGAAGTTGAAAACACACGAGCAGAATTAGGAAATAGGCCCGAGGAAGCCAATCAGCTTATACAATTTCTGAACACTCAAACCAAACAGCAAATTGCAGATTTAGGTATTCAAGACAAAACTACAACAATCCTGGAGATAAAAAGAGTGTTTACTAAGAGAACTCTTATGCAGAATTTAGAAAGAAGATGCTTTGACCTGCAAACTGAAATCCTTGACTTCAGAAAAAGATTTGATGTTCTATTGAATAAAGGGTTGCCTAGCCCTATGATGTCAGAAGATAAAATAATGGATCTGGAAACTTATGTTAGGAAATTGGACATACATGCTCATAATATTGCCAATTCCTCAGCCAGTTCATCACAAGCAACATTACCTACAGGAAGGAATCTTCATGACAGATTAGAGAATTTGTTTTATCTAGAACATGAAGTAAAGCAGTTGTTTCCTAACCAGCCTAATTTCTTCAGATATACCGAGGCTGATGAAACATTGAGGAAGCTTAAACGGAAAAAAATAGCAGAAGATAAATGGTGGGAAGACTTGTTGGAAATTTTGTAAAATTTATCCTTATTTGAAATTTTTCCTATTTACTACAGTATAAAGGATAAAAGGGACAAAAAAAGGACAAAGAGTATCAGTTTAGTTGAAAGTGTATCAATAAAAACAAAGAGTATCAGTGAAGCAAGTCAGTTGGAATAAAATTACTGAAGAGGACAACGATGAGCCAAAATATAGCACCTGCCTCCAGCACATCCTCGAAAAGAGGAAACAGCACAACATCGATTACTTCTTGTCTTATCCATGAGACCATCTGTCTCTATTTTTATTATAACTTGTTGGTGATTCCTTTTAGATTATATCTCATTTTTTTAAGAGATATTTTGTATCATTTTTTGTATAAATCAGCCCTCGATTGACTTATTGAGGGTGGATTCTTCTACTTTTCTGTAACATTGATATTTTGGAATAAAGTGCTTTGGAGAAATTTCTTTATGGCTTGCTAGATGATGAATTGAAGCTCAAGACTTTTTTCAGGATTCATGTGTCTAACTACAGATCAATAAGTTTTCTCTATCTCATGTTTTAAAAGTTTTATATCTGTTTATAATATCATTGCATTCCATTTCTGAATAATTAAAAAAAAAGGATTAAATCAGAAATTGCTTAAGTGTACTCTGATTTCAATTGTTATTATTCTAAATTTTTTCTTCTAAACTGGTCATAAACAATGAATTCTTAATTTATCTTGTTTCGCTGGTTTAAACATTTTGATTACTATAGTAAAGAATTCTTAACTACTCTTTATTTGTAATCATTCACTTTCTTTCTTTGAACATGTTGAAAGATTCTTAATTTCCTTTCATCCCTTCAAAATTCATTCCATTCACTTTAATATCTGAAATTGTTCTCTGTTTGGCTATCTTGCCCTGCAAATCCATCTTGGGTGTAAAAACTTAATCTAGTAAAGTCATCCTTTCGACTCCATAGCCCATGGCCTGAAATACTCAATCATGCCCTTAGTTGGTGGATTCCACCATTTAAATTCAAACAAAACTCTTGGACTTATAACTCGCCTAATATTTTCTAAGAAAAAAGCTAAAATTTAAAAAGAGAGCCCTCTCTGGATACAGATTGGCTAGATTCTGTATCTGAAGGTTGGTTTGTGGTTACCTCGGATTTACTTTCCTTTTCCACAACTTCAAAGAAAATCTGAGTGATAACACTGCCTATGGACCTCCATGATGGAATTTTCAAACCCTTGTTTGTATTCCTTAGAATCGTCATATTTTCTATCAGTCTAGTTTGAGGAAAACAGATCTTGTTCTTCTTCTGTGAGAAAAACATCATCCTAATTGTTTGAGTCTATTAGATTGACATGATTTTCTTCTAGCTCCTCAGTCTCTCTTTCCTCTTCATATACATAGTTTTCTTGGAAATAAGGTCTGATATGGTAGTCATTTTCTATTTGTCTAATTTGAAGAGTGCCTCTTCTAAAGTTTTGGTTCTTGTTTCCATTTTGGGGGATTGCTTTGTTTTCCCTACGAGGTGCTCTTTCGTTCAAGTTAATTCTCTCCATCATTCTTTCCATTTTCCTAAATAAAACTATCAATTTTAGCGTCAGATGTGGACGCCATAGTTTCCTCTTTGTATGTAACCTTCTTCTCTACTCTCAATCTAGCCCTTTTAGAATTTAAGTTGGCTTCTACACTTATTTCTCCCCTTTGCATGTCCTCTAAGGTAAGGGGATCTCTTTCTCTTAATTAATAAGACAAGTATGGATCAAAACCATCTATAAATGTTACTAGGGCTAGGCCTTGTGGGGGTTTAATGTGAGGAGGGAGTGACTTATATAAACTATTAAAGCTAGTGCAATAGTCTTGGAAATGTTCCCCAACATTTCTCTTCAGGTTATCATACTCCGATAGGATTTGAAGAGGAATTTTCTTAGTCTCCCACTTGTTTAATAATGTGTGATAAAGGGAAGGGAGGTCATGAATGCTGTTAGGAGTTAATTTTTTAAACCATTTCTTTGCTTCTCCTCCTAAAATTGTGGCAAACATTCTCATTTATATGGTCTCCTCTTCTATTTCTTGGTAGTCAAATTCATCATTCATCTTGTCTAGATGTTGTTGGGTAGTTGTAGGATTTACTTCAGTAAAGTGAGATATTTTAGATTGGTAGTCCTACGTCATAGGCAGTAAATATTGTGGTAGTACTCGGGGGGGCATACCATGCTGCCATGATAGAAGGTAATGGAATCCAAGGAGGATTTACAAGAAGAGGTTTTATGAGTGAAGGTGGAGGATGAAATGGAGTGGTTTGCATAGTGGGTGTATGAGTGGGGGTAGCAGATTTACATGGAACAGCTAGCTGAGATTGATAATATTTGGATCGAAATGAGCCAAAGTGTTGGATAAGATGAAAATTAGGAGGAGTAGAAGGAGAGTCTTCTCTACCAGGACTCTGTTGTAAGTTTGTAGGCTCAAGGTATGTCTGGTCTATCCAATTTTGAGACTTAGTTCTGAATAGGTTTCTTCTATGGTGTAAGTCAAATTGGGTATCTTGCAAGGATGTAAGGTTTTCAGGGACATAACTTTCTTTGTGAATTGGTCTAAAAATAGTTGAGTCTTTAGTCTTAGAATTTTTTCTTAGGATTCTTTCCAGGTCATCAAATATAGTAGGAGGGTTTGGGTCAGGGTGATATCTGGTGTTGATTCTTTGTGAAGCCAGATTTCAGACCCAAAATAGAGAGAAGTTGAATGTTTTTAAGAATTTGAAAACAAAACCAAACTGTATGAATACTAAATTCACAGAGTGAGTGACTGGGCTTTCTTTTATCAGGTTTGACTAGTACATTCCTAGGGGAGTCTGTGAGAAATAGTTGAGTCAGCAGGTGGATGATGCTAAGTATTTTGAAGATTTCCTTGTTGTCCACTATCAACAATTGAATATCAATCTAGAGATATTTTTGGGTTTTCTGAGTTGTTTATGTAGCCCTAATAATTTTAATGAGTGTTCCCTTGTATGTTCGACATGATGCTAGGATGGAAAATCTACCAGATATCATTCTTGGCTAACACTTGATTTATCTAAGTTTGACAGGGGATTTTTGAGTTTTTAAGGAATATTCAAGTAGTTACTTACTTATTTCCCCAGTGGAGTTGCCATTATGTTAGGTCCCTGTAATTTGTCAGATTGGTAAGAGAAAATTCAACAAGGGTAACATCAAACCAAATTTGGAGTCTTAGGACCTGTTGTGACCAGCAACAACCCCACTTTTTATTTAATATTAGTAATAATACTAAATAAATGGGGACCCTTAGTTAAAAAATCCAAAAAAAAATCAATTAGGATTTGTTTTCTTTTTCAAATAAAACTTTCTATCATAAACTTATAGAAATCCCTTAGAAAGAACATTAAGAAACACTTAAGTTTATGATATATTACAATAAAATTTCTCTTTAAACAAAATAGCGCATCCATAGCAAAATGAGATATATCTTTTATAAAACTGACAATGCGATTTTGCGCTTTTGCGATAATGTGATCCCAAAAGCTTATACAATAAACGTATTGGTCGCAGATCGAATAGCGTAGAAAACATAAGTGATTGATGAATACGTTTTGCGCTATTTTCAATTTTGCGCTTTTGCGAGATTTGCGATGTGCGCTTTTGCGCTATTGCACAATTTCCGCTTTTGTGCTATTTTACATAACTGCGATGGCTTCATTTTGCGGTATTGCGATATTGTGACATTGCGATATTGCGATATTGCGCAGAAAATCGCAGATCACAATGTCGCAGATTCATGTAGGCGCGTTGTCCAAAGGCAATCTTCCCATATATCAAATCTGTTATGCGCTTTAATGATTAGATTAAATGATTGGATTGACAATTAATGGTAAATGAGATTGTGTTTGGATTGAAAGTAGTTTCATGATTAAAATATTATATTTCATCCGCTTTCACATTTAAAACAGTCTCATCACCTTTCTTATGCCATTAATCTCATTTACTCGTAAAACGCAGGCACGAAGGAGCAAACGTCTATACAAAGCTTTCACTAAACACTATGGGTAAGAAGGAGAAGAGCTCGAATTCTGAAAACAGAGAAATGGCTTCGCTGTATGCAGACACCGCTTGTAATAAGGATGCTGGTATATCCACTTGGGAAGGAATGTATAATCTTTTAGAAGAATAAAACCCTGTGGTGATGAAAGTTGTAGCTACAGTAGGTTCTAGTAATACGTCTGAAGCAACCCTCAAAGAACTGGCTTGTTCATTTCTACATAGGATAGCGGCAAGGCCAAGGATTCTCCCATGTATGGACATGGTGAAGTGGGTGCTAGATAGCACTGATATTTCAGACAGGCAATTTAGAACTCCATCTGAAGAGCTAATCGGGTCGTTCACCACGAAAGACATGAGGCTGATGTATAAGTTGTCGGAACCTCATGCGCCTTATAATAAGAAATTTATGAAATAATTTGCCAGAGAACATGCGAATTTGTCAGAATGCACACAGGAATGGAACAAAAGAGATGAACCATTGAAGAAAAACAAACATGGGTGGACAGTACCAAAAAAGGATGTTTTAGACGCTGTTCACAAGTTCAAATATCCAAGTGGGAAAATTGACACAGTTTCTACCACAAGATGAGGTATGTAAAGTTTGTCAAAATTATCCTCTATAGAGCTTTTAGAAGTTACTAAAGAAGCTGTTGGAGGTCAAGAGTTCTCAGAGAAACATAAAACTCTTCTTGAGAAAAGTCGGGAGTTGAAGAGACTTGAAATAATTGTAAGACAAAATGAGGAAACATTTACCAAATTCAAGACACTTAATGCTGAGTAGGGAAAAAGATGAGAAGCTCGGCACAGAGAAAAATTACTGCGAAAGGTCAAATTGATAAAAAGAAACTACTTTGGCTAAAGTATGATATGAGAAAATGGTGAAGCAAAATCAAGATGAAATTGCAAAATTAATAACAGAGCAATAAGCTCAAATAAAGAAAATGCACAAAGAAAAGGCAGCAGAAGAGGCAGCTACAGCGGCAAACACTCTCACTGATTGTGTAAATGATAATTTACACAAAGCTAACTTGATTCCAGAAACTGTTCCAGGATATCTCCCACAGGCCCATCAGTTGCAAACAGAATGGAGGCAAAAGGCAGAAGAAAGAGTAAAATCAATTCAAGGACTGACAAGATTAAATTGGGACTCATATTGGGCGTACTTAGTGAAGCCACACAGTCAACACAGTGTGCTTAATTGTATCATCAATGCTACAGAGAAGATTGCGCCTACGCTTGCCGACTCTCTCTTTTCAGGACAGTTGAATTCTGAAGTCGGTCAACCGCATCTTCTCAAAACTATGCTAGATACCTGCAAGTTTAAAGATCAAGTTCATAAGATACCTGCAAGTTTAAAGATCAAGTTCATAGATAGTTAGATTTAGTTTTAATTTTACTGTATTTTAGCCTAGCAAAAGGACGGTCATTGAACCGAATCCTTAATTTTTGTAATAGACTATTTTTAGATTTAGCTAGGTAGTATTTAAACCCTTCTCATGCATTTAGAGAAGGGTCCTGGATCTTAATATTTTTGACTTGGAGATTGCATTTCTATACCTTGGAATTTGATTTTGCATCAGAGTTACTGGATTAGAATATCACATTGCATTTGAAATTCTTCGAGATGAATGAGGTATTTCTATCCTTTCACTGTTGATTTCTTTTGTCTTATGATATTCGCTTTAAAATTGCTATCATTTATATATATTTGTTTTCACAAGGCTTCCTTTTATATATCATTTCTGAGTATAATTGAAACGTTATCTTTCATAAGTGTATATAGATGGTATACAATGATGAATGAAATATGTTAATACAACTCTGTTTAATTTCTTAAACAGAGTTATCTTTATTTGTTTCTGCACATTTCAATTTAAATAATAATACATTTTCATGGTTATTGTTGAATTGGAACAATCTTAAGTTGTATTCACATATAATTACCTGGGTTAGTGTTAGAATTTCTTTATCAGTATTTAGTTTAAATTAGATAATTTTATTTCAGTTAATTTAGTCCCATTTTCACCCATCCAAACCAATCCATTTAGTTTAAGGAAACTGGTCCTTTAAATCCAGTCGGAGCCACCATACCAAACGGAAAAGGAGCTGTCTTAAGGTCCCGACCGGGTGGTTTTCCCCGATGTTTGAAGCAGAGATTTTCTAGGCTTCAACATTTTTGGCGCTAGAAGGAGGGCATGAGCTATGAATGGCAAGTAAATCTTTATCCACAAGCCATTCTTAGAGAAAAACACCCTCATTAACTTCTTCAATTTCTTCTGAAATTCAAAATCCTAGAGAAGAAATTGCAGAAAATATTCAGACACCCACTACCAAAATCTCAAAACATTCAGACAATCAACATCTTGAGTCTCCCGAAGTTCAAGATTTAATTCATAAATTTAAAGTATTCTCATTATCTCTAGAAGATTTTGAAATATCTGAAGGTAGTGTAACTTCAAAATTTGTTTCTTCCAAACCTCTTACTAGGCTTCAAAGTGAAAAACTTGGCATTTCTCCGAAAGAATTCCCTTTAGCTAGTAGAGTCAAGACAAGAAAAACTCAATCGGAATCAGTAAGTGATATAAGTTCAACATCTAATATTCAAATACCTATTTCCGAAATCCCTTCTCAACAAAGTACAGTTGTTTCCACATCATCTCCTCAATCATCATCTCCACAAACATCATCCGCTCGATCATCATCAATCTCAACATCATCTATTCCAACAACTTCTATTCAAACACCACTAGTTTCTACTACTCCTCCAATAGTCATTCCAATAATGGCACAGAGACCATGGTCTACTCCAGGAGCAGTCAACATGGTTGCACCTTTACATGATTTACCAGACAATCCTGGAAAATGGCTTCCAAAGTTTAGCCCAGATCTTAACATTCAAGCTGAAGAACATATCAATAATTTTATGCTGGCTATAAATTTGAATGGAGTCACACATGAAGATGTTGTAGTTAGACTATTCCCTTATACTCTTCAGGGAGTAGCAGGATCATGGTACTTTTCATTACCATCAGGATCCATAACAAGTTGGGATATTTTTGCAGATCATTTTTTAACCAAATTTGGAGATGACCGATCAATTGCAACTTTACTCAATGACCTCTCAAATTTGAAGATAGAACCCAAGGAACCCATTAAAGAATTCAATGCTAGATTCAACAAACTCTTGAACAAAATTCACATAGATTCACAGCCCAGTGAACAAGTCAGAATTGAATGGTACATAACTGCCTTACCCTCAAACATAGAAATTTTCGTAGACAGAGCTGCAAAGCCTACGTTAGTTGAGAATATGAAAGAAGCTATTGCAGTGGAAAAACGAATTACTTCTCTGGAAAAGAAAAATGCTATCGAGGAAATGAAATCAAAGAAAGTCAGCTTCAAAGATGATTCAAAGAAAAAGGCCAAAGATCCATACGACATGGAAGGTTTACAGAAAGTTCTTAAAACAATGTCAAATGAAATGGTTGAAATTAAAAAACAAGTAGCTAAAACTTCTACCAAGAAACCATTCCGAAATTTCAGAAGAAACCAAGTTGAATCTAAACCTCCTAATGCAATCACTAATGCAGAATCAGAGGAAGAGGAAGAAGAAGAAGATACATCTCTAGTATCAGATGAGGAAAATGAGAATGAAGAAATAGCTGAATTGAATGGAATGTGGGATTTTATTCTCCCTAATTCTGATAGTGAAGAAGCTATGCCTGTAAGTACTAGGAGTAAATCCACAGCGGAACCAGTGCAAACAGTTCCTAAAAATAAAATTACAACTCCAAGTACCAAAGACAAATCCCCTGTAAATAAAACTTCTCCATTACCTACTCAAAATCAGCCATCCTCTTCTAATCCTCCTACATCAACAGCAAAGACTTTAGTAGTGTCAGATCCTATGGAATACAACATTGTCGAGGACATGAAAAAGATCAAAGCTAACATTTCCTTACATGAACTCAGCAAACTAAAACACCAGCAAAAGTTGTTATTGAAAGAATTAAACGCTACACCAATTGCTCCTTTACCAAGCGGTGTAGTTGCAAAAGTAGCGAGAGGAACTGGTAAGCCACCAGATAAGGTAGATGCTACTGATACTGTGCTCATTGGGGAAAAGTCAAATTCTCAAACTCCTCCTTTTCTTTTGACTTATGAGATGTACAATAAAAATATGCACAATTGTTTGATTGATTCTGGAGCCTCCTCCAATATAATTCCTACTTCTGTCTGTGCCAAATTGAATATCGAACCACAGAAATCAGCAGTTCATATCGTTCAATTGGATCACTCTAAAGTTAAAGTTGTAGGAGAAATCAATTCAGTTACTATCAGATTAGCTTCTGATCCTAGGATTGTCCAAAGAATTGATATTTTGATTGCTGATATTCCTGAATTCTATGGATTAATCTTGAGCAGGGACTGGTCTGCAAAACTTAATGGTTATATCTCAACTGATTATTCGCATATGTGGCTTCCCTACAAAGGGAAACCAAATCAAATTAAAATTGAACGAGAAAAAAATATGACACACACTGTCACTGAATTTGAACAACCTAATGAGCCTGTGGCATTCAACAACAATATTCTTGGAGGTTATTCTGCCGAATCATTTCTTGGAAACTTCGAAGCTCCTCAATCACCTTTTTCTGTAAATACTTTTGTTTCTCAAATAGAAAATTTTTCACAATCTGATTCTTCCAGAATTGTAAATATTTCTGATGTAATTGTAGATAAGCCAATACAAAAATATTTATTTTGGTCATTATATTTTGATGGATCAAAGTCTAGTGATGGAGCTGGAGTTGGATGCATCTTAATTGATCCAGATGGAGAAAAAACCATGATGTCATGTAGGTTAGAATTTGAGTGTACTAACAATACTGCATAATATGAAGCCTTGGTTCAAGGACTTTATAAAGGTATAGGGTTAGATGTTAAATACTTGAAAGTCTTTGGTGATTCTGAAATTTTCATAAAGAAAGTTAGAAATACTATTCATTTCCTTTCAGGACATCTTAAACACTATCAAACCCCAGTACAAGATCTCACCACTCATTTTTTAGCATTCAATATTTCTCCTATTCCTAGGAATCAGAATACATCAGCTGACTTGTTAGCTAATGTTGCATCTAAACTCCTACCTGCTGAAGATTGCAGTCCCGATAGGTTTTCTGTAGAATTGATTTTTCGTCCATCTGTCCCAGATAATGTTACAAATTGGAGAGTATTCTATCATGATCAAGATATTCTAAATTTCATGACTTCAGAGAAATCATATGATGAGCAAATTATTGATGAAGATGATCATGATTTACAAATTGCTTCAAAAGGTAATGAAAACCCCATTCCAAAATCTGTTGTTAAATTAGAGGATTTATATGACATTAAAGACAGATTCAAAAAAGTCACTAATGCCAAAATGCAAAGTTCTACTTTGAAGTTTGAATTAGTGAATCTTGGTTCTGATTCCAAACCTCAAAACGTTAATTTAGGACTCAATTTAACACCATAGGAAAGGAATGCGTTCATTAAACTGCTGAACAAATATAAACACATTTTTGCTTGGAATTATGATGATCTAAAAACGTATGATACTTCGATTATTCAACATAAAATTCCAATGCTTCCTGATATTAAACCTGTTCAAAAGAAGTTAAGAAAGATCCATCCAAATCTCGAAAGTCAAATCAAATCAGAACTTAATAAACTTTTAAAAGCCAAAATCATTTTTCCAGTCAGGCACTCCAATTGGGTTTCCAATATGGTACCTGTAAGGAAGAAGAATGGTGATATAAGAATCTATATTGATTTCAGAAATTTAAATAAGGCATGTTTAAAAGACAATTTCCCATTGCCAACTATGGAACATATACTTCAAAAGGTAGCTAGTTCTGAACTTATGTCCTTTCTCGATGGATTTTCGAGCTATAATCAAGTTTTAGTTCATCCAGATGACAGATTGAAAACAACTTTCAGAACAAAATGGGGAACTTATGCTTATCAGAAAATGCCTTTTGGTCTAATAAATGCAGGAGAAACTTTTCAAAGAGCCATGGACATAGCATTTAAAGGTCTGATCAATAAATCAGTCGTTGTTTATCTTGATGACATAACAGTATTTTCAAAAAAGAGAGCCAATCATCTACATGATTTAAAAAAAATATTTGAAACATGTAAAAGGTTTGGTATTTCCTTAAATCCAAAGAAATCTTTCTTTGCTTTAGATGAAGGAAAGCTCTTAGGATTTTTTGTGTCAAAAGATGGTATATATATTGATCCAGATAGAGTGAAAGAAATTTCTGATATTTCTTTACCTCATAACAAAAAATCCATGCAATCATTTCTTGGACAGATCAATTTTGTTAAAAGATTTATTCCTGATTTTTCTTTTATTGTTTTACCTATGCAAAATATGATCAAGAATAATTCAATATTCAAATGGACGCATAAAGAAAAAGAAGCTTTTGAGGCAATCAAACAAGCGATCATTAATGCACCAGCATTGAATACCCCGGATTTTTCTAAATATTTTACTTTGTATACTCTGGCCACTGAAACATCCTATGCAGCCGTTTTAACACAACTCAATGATCAAGAAATCGAAGCACTAATTCTTTCTTTAGTTCAAATCTGCAAGGAGCGGAGCTTAATTATTCCGATGTTGAAAAACAAGCCTTTGCCGTGTTTAAATCAATGAAACATTTTAGACCTTTTCTCTTGAAAACACATACAAAAATCATTGTCCCATTCTCTGCAGTGAGGCAATTATTAATTCAAAAAGAAGTAGGAGAAAAGAGAGCTAACTGGGTAACAGCCTTGCAAGAATATGATATTGATATTAAACCAGCTAAGATTGTTAGAGGACAAGGTTTTTGCAGATTATTGGCAGGAGCTCAGAACATACCAGAAAATCAAGATCCAAATCAAGATATTCAAGTAAGTCAGATAAGTGTTACAGATTCTGAATCTCAGTATGTTGATCTTATCTATTACTTGAAAAATGGGTATGCTCCTTCTAATCTCAGCTATAAGAGTAAACGCACTTTAAGGTTAAAGGCTATTAAATATGAGATCATTGATAATGTGTTATTTAGAAAAAATTATGATTTAATTTTATTAAGATGTCTTGAAAAGACTGAAGCTGAAAAGGTTTTGCAGGAATTGCATGATGGACCAGCAGGAGGTCATTTTGGAGGTGATACCACAGCTCACAAAATAATTCATGCTGGTTATTACTGGCCTACCCTTTTTAAAGATACGCATGATTACGTAAGGAAGTGCCAAATTTGTCAAACTGCAAGTGGAAGACAAAGGAAACCAACTTTTCCTTTGCAACCAGTGACTATTGAGCAACCATTCGAACAATGGGGGCTTGACATTATTGGTGAGATAGTACCTCATTCTTCCAAACAGCACAAGTACATCCTTACTGCAACTGATTACTTTAAAAAATGGGTAGAGGCAATCCCGTTTAAGGTAGCCAATTCTGATGCAATTATTGATTTCATAGATCAATTCATCATAACCAGGTTTGGTGTACCTAACGCTCTAGTCTTTGATAATGCATCTTACTTCTCTGGAAATAGTTTAATAGAATTTGCAGTCAAAAGAGGTTTTAAATTAAAATATTCAGCAAATTATTATACACAAGGTAATGGTTTGGCTGAATCCACTAACAAAAACCTTATCAAAATCATTAAAAGGATTGTTGATCAAAATCAAAAGAATTGGCACAAATCTTTAATCTTTGCATTATGGGCTGATCGTATTACCGAAAAAGCTTCAATAGGGACTTCACCTTTCAATCTGGTTTATGGAAAAGAAGTTGTGATACCATCAAATTTAACTCTTCCATCGTTAGCCCTAGTGCAATTTATTGAAGAAAATCCTTCTTCATCCATTCAAATGAGATATGATCAAATCCTTAAACTAGAAGAAGATAGGGACAAAGAAAAAATTACTCATCAAAAACATCAACAACTTGTAAAATCTTCTTTTTATGCAAGTTCTACTGGCTCAAAAATTTTGTCAATTGGTGATCTTGTTCTGAAATGGGATAAAGCACACAAAGAAAAGGGTAAACATACCAAATTTCAGAAAATGTGGCTTGGACCATTTCAGATCGTTGAGAAGATAAGCTCAAATACATTCATACTCCAAGATCTAACAGGTAAGAGAGAATCTCTTCCTGTAAATGGGCTTATCTTGAAGAAATTATTTTCATAAGGAGGTAACCCCCTCTTAACTGTAGATATTCCTTTCTGCAGAATTTTGATTGTTTTTGTTTTTTCAAATAAAGATTGTTAATGAGCCTCTGACTGACTGTTTGCTATTTAAGAAAATTTCTTCGAAAGAATATTATAAATATTTATTTTGTGTAAATAAGAATTTTTAAAGTAATAATCACAGTTTTTGAATAGTTTAAAATAAGATGTTAAACTTTGAAAGATTATTTCAATCATTTGCATGATCTTTTGAAAACTTGAGAAGAATGTAAATCATCATAAGTTTAGTAAGCGAAGAAAGATTATCTATCAAAGTAAATATTTTTTCAAAGTTTTGGAACTCAAAAAACTCTGAAAATTGTCATCCATTGATTCTTAAGGATAAAACTATTTCACCCCATCCATTTAAGTTGTGATTTTTTAGAATGTAATTCTAAGAAATTTGAAAATTTAAAGAGATAAGAGGTCTCATTATGAGCCGAATTACCATGTTCATAAGCAGTAATAAAAATGACATTACCAATACTGCATACCAAAACATGGTAATGGCTTATAAATATAAGACAAGGGGTCTCATCACGAGCTAGCTTGTTCAGTTTAATTATAACTAGTGAATGGCATTTTTATTAACTAGCTACCAAACCAGAACAATGGCTCTTAAAATAAAAAGTAAATAAAAGACAAAAACATGAGATAATAGGTCTTATGAATTTATCTTTTAAAAAGTCATAATTTTAGTTGGATGGGACAATGAATGGTTAATGGTTTAAAGGTAACCCTGTCGAGACTATGAATGTTTACTGGCAACAGAGGCAATACCTATGGCAATAGAGTATATTATAAAACCAAAACCTGGAGAAATCCACTTACTTCATTATTAACACCAATCAAAGCTTGAGATAACCCAAGATGTTTTTATTCTTAAGAAATTAGAAAGAAATTATGAAATGATTTTTATTTCTTTTTTCATAGTTACATTTTATTTGAATTATCCTAAGATAGCTTTCATTATCTTTAAAAATCTTTACTTACTAAAGATATAGTGTTCATTTTATTTTTTCAGAGATAACTGTTTCTTTCAGTGAATCGCCAATTGTTGTGACCAGCAACAACCCCCCTTTTTATTTAATATTAGTAATAATACTAAATAAATGGGGACCCTTAGTTTAAAAATAAAATAAAAAAATCAATTAGGATTTGTTTTCTTTTTCAAATAAAACTTTCTATCATAAACTTATATAAATCCCTTAGAAAGAACATTAAGAAACACTTAATTTTATGATATATTACAATAAAATTTCTCTTTAAACAAAATAGCGCATCCATAGCAAAATGAGATATATCTTTTATAAAACTGACAATGCGATTTTGCGCTTTTGCGATAATGCGATCCCAAAATCTTATACAATAAACGTATTGGTTGCAGATCACATAGCGCAGAAAACAGAAGTGATTGATGAATACCTTTTGCGCTATTTTAAATTTTGCGCTTTTGCGAGATTTGCGATGTGTGCTTTTGTGCTATTGCGCAATTTCCACTTTTGCGCTATTTTACATAACTGCGATGGCTTCATTTTGCGGTATTGCGATATTGCGACATTGCGATATTGCGATATTGCACAGAAAATCACAGATCGCAATGTTGCAGATTCATGTAGGTACGTTTTCCAAAGGCAATCTTCCCATATATCAAATCTGTTATGCGCTTTAATGATTAGATTAAATGATTGGATTGACAATTAATGGTAAATGAGATTGTGTTTGGATTGAAAGTTGTTTCACGATTAAAATATTATATTTCATCCGCTTTCACATTTAAAACAGTCTCATCACCTTTCTTATGCCATTACTCTCATTTACTCGTAAAACGCAGGCACGAAGGAGCAAACGTCTATACAAAGCTTTCACTAAACACTATGGGTAAGAAGGAGAAGAGCTCGAATTCTGAAAACAGAGAAATGGCTTCGCTGTATGCAGACACCGCTTGTAATAAGGATGCCGGTATATCCACTTGGGAAGGAATGTATAATCTGTTAGAAGAAGAAAACCCTGTGGTGATGAAAGTTGTAGCTACAGTAGGTTCTAGTAATACGTCTAAAGCAACCCTCAAAGAACTGGCTTGTTCATTTCTGCATAGGATAGCGGCAAGGCCAAGGATTCTCCCATATATGGACATGGTGAAGTGGGTGCTGGACAAAACTGATATTTCAGATAGGAAATTTAGAACTCCATCTGAAGAGCTAATCGGGTCGTTCACCACGAAAGACATGAGGCTGATGTATAAGTTGCCGGAACCTCATGCGCCTTATAATAAGAAATTTATGAAAGAATTTGCCAGAGAACATGCGAATTTGTCAGAATGCACACAGGAATGGACCAAAAGAGATGAACCGTTGAAGAAAAACAAACATGGGTGGACAATACCAAAAAAGGATGTTTTAGACGCTGTTCACAAGTTCAAATATCCAAGTGGGCAAATTGACACAGTTTCTACCACAAGATGAGGTATGTAAAGTTTGCCAAAATTATCCTCTATAGAGCTTTTAGAAGTTACTAAAGAATTTGTTGGAGGTCAAGAGTTCTCAGAGAAACATAAAGCTCTTCTTGATAAAAGTCGGGAGTTGAAGAGACTTGAAATAATTGTAAGACAAAATGAGTAAACATTGACCAAATTCAAGACACTTAATGCTGAGTAGGGAAAAAGATGAGAAGCTCGGCACAGAGAAAAATTACTGCGAAAGGTCAAATCGATAAAAAGAAACTACTTTGGCTAAAGTATGATATGAGAAAATGGTGAAGCAAAATCAAGATGAAATTGAAAAATTAATAACAGAGCAATAAGCTCAAATAAAGGAAAATGCACAAAGAAAAGGCAGCAGAAGAGGCAGCTACAACGACAAACACTCTCAGTGATTGTGTAAATGATAATTTACACAAAGCTAACTTGATTCCAGAAACTGTTCCAGGATATCTCCCACAGGCCCATCAGTTGCAAACAGAATGGAGGCAAAAGGAAGAAGAAAGAGTAAAATCAATTCAAGGGCTGATAAGATTAAATTGGGACTCATATTGGGCGTACTTAGTGAAGCCACACAGTCAGCACAGTGCGCTTAATTGTATCATCAATGCTACAGAGAAGATTGCGCCTACGCTTGTCGACTCTGTCTTTTCAGGACAGTTGAATTCTGAAGTCGGTCAACCACATCTTCTCAAAACTATGCTAGATACCTGTAAGTTTAAAGATCAAGTTCATAGATAGTTAGATTTAGTTTTAATTTTACTGTATTTTAGCCTAGGAAAAGGACGGTCATTGAACCGAATCCTTAATTTTTGTAATAGACTATGTTTAGATTTAGCTAGGTAGTATTTAAACCCTTCTCATGCATTTAGAGAAGGGTCCTGGATCTTAATATTTTTGACTTGGAGATTGCATTTCTATACTCCATTGTCTTATATATTTTTAAAAAGGATCACATCTGGTGATTTTCATGCGGAATTATCTTTGAAGTGTTGCATTTCTGTACCTTGGAATTTGATTTTGCATCAGAGTTACTGGATTAGAATATCACATTGCATTTGAAAGTCTTCAAGATGAATGAGGTATTTCTATCCTTTCACTGTTGATTTCTTTTGTCTTATGATATTCGCTTTAAAATTGCTATCATTTATATATTTGTTTTCACAACACTTCCTTTTATATATCATTTCTGAGTATAATTGAAACGTTATCTTTCATAAGTGTATATAGATGGTATACAATGATGAATGCAATATGCTAATACAACTCTGTTTAATTTCTTAAACAGAGTTATCTTTATTTGTTTCTGCACATTTCAATTTAAATAATAATACATTTTCATGGTTATTGTTAAATTCGAACAATCTTAAGTTGTACTCACATATAATTACCCGGGTTAGTGTTATAATTTCTTTATCAGTATTTAGTTTGAATTAGATAGTTTTATTTCAGTTAATTTAGTCCCATTTCCACCCATCCAAACCAATCCATTTAGTTATAAGGAAACTGGTCCTTTAAATCCAGTCGGAGCCACCATACCAAACGGAAAAGGAGCTGTCTTAAGGTCCCAACCGGGTGGTTTTCCCCGATGTTTGAAGTAGAGATTTTCTAGGCTTCAACAGGACCTAGCC